>JAQZBX010030355.1:0-26846 GCA_029593785.1 Cabassous unicinctus | reverse complement strand
GGGTACTGGAGTTGGGGATTGAACCCAGGAGCTCATATGTGGGAAGCCAGCACTCAACCACTGAGCCACATCGGCATCCCTGAGTTGGTTTTTTCATTTGTTTGTTTGTTCTTTGTTTTTTTGTTGTTGTTTTTAGGAGGCACTGGGGACTGAACCCAGGACCTCCCATATAAGAAGCAGGTGCTCAACTGCTTTAGCCACATCCAGTCCACCAAAGGGCTTTTTGACAGCAATAGTCAATAAAATGTGACCTGTGAGACAGAGTTTGCTTAAGTCATGCTAAAGCTAATGCAGATTCAAACTGTACAAATTTCTGTAAATCCTGATAGACTCTTCTATGCTCTGCAAGATATAAGCTCCAAATATGGAATGATTTTGCAGGAAAAAGTTATTTATTTAGCCAATATTACCAGTCTGTGATAAAAAATGTTCTTCCAACATGGAAAGACTTGCATCTTTGAATTTAAGGTGAGTCTCTTGTAAGTAGTGTATAGTTGGGTCATACCTTTTTATCCGTTTTGCCCATTTCTGCCTTTTGACTGAAGAGTTTAATCCTTTTATATTTAAAGTAACTACTGGTAATGTATGACTTTCTTCCACCATTTTCTTATTTGGTCTTTGTAAGTCATAAGTTTTTGTCCCTCAATTTTTTTTAAGGTCTACTTTAATATTTATTTGATTTTTGTGTGCATTTGTGTTTTAGATGTAAATAGTTGAGTTACATATAAAAAATAAATATAATGGTACTCTCATTTATAATTACCCACATGGTTACCTTTACTGGAGATGTTACGTTTTATGCCACTTAGATCCAAGTTTCCAAATACCCTTTGTGCATTTATTGAGATAATTAAATGTCTTTTCTCCTTTGGTCTGTTAATGTCTAGAATTACATTGGCTGACTGTTGAATGTTAAACCACTCTTGCATTCCTAGGATAAAATAAATGTATTATAGTTTTTATATGGTGTAGGTTCATTTTGCTAATATCTTGTGTGTGGGGGGTTACATCGATGAGCATGAACAATATGGGAATGTAGTTTTCTTTTTATATCTTTTTTTTCTGATTTTGGTATTAGGGTAATGCTGCACTCATAAAATGAACTGGGAATTTCTCCCTTGCTTTCTCTTTTCCGGAAAAATTATGTAGTAAGTGTCTTATAAAGTCCTTAAATGTTTGGTAAACTTTACTAGTGAAATCATCTGGGATAGGAGTTTCCTTTGATGGTAGGTTTTTAACTACAAATTGAATATATTGAATAGATATGAGACTCTTCCATTATCTATATCTTTTTGAGTGATATTTGACATTTTATGCCTTTCCATAAAGTAGTCTATTTCATTTAAGTTGTCAAATTTAAGGACACTGAATTGTTTATGGTTTTCCCTTATTATCCTTTTAAAGTCCATAGGGTCTATAACAATACCATCTTTTAAATTCCTGATATTGATAATTCACTCTCGCTGTGGCTGTTTCTCCCTCCCTCTCTCAATTTTTATTAGTCATTCTGGCTATAGGTTTATCAATATTTTCATCTACTCAAAGAACCATTTTTATTCCTGTTTTGCTGACTTTCTCTATTTTTTTTTAAAAGATCATTCATTTCAGTTGTTATCTTAATTTTCTTCTACTTTGTTTGAGTTTAATTTGCTCTTCATTTTTCTAGTTTTTTAAAAGGTGGAAGTCTTTTTTTTTTATTAATTTAAGACTTTTACCTTTTCAAATATAAGCATTAATACTATCATTTTCCCTCTAACTCCTGCATTAGCTGCAGCCTGCACATTTTGATATGCTATGTTATCATTTTCATAGAGTTAAAAATATTTACTAATTTCTCTTGAGACTTATCTTTTTGATCCATGGACTATTAAGAAGTGTGTGATATATTTTGAACATTATGTGAGGATTTTCCAAATATATTTCCATTACTGATTACTCATTTGATTCTGTTAGGTCAGAGAACATACTTTATGATTGCAATTATTTTTAATTTGTTAAGGTTTGATTTATGGTCCAGATTGTGATCTGCTTTGGTGAAAGTTCCATGTGAAAACAAATCATACTCAGCAGTGGTAGCTGGAGTGTTTTATAAAGATCCATTAGGTTAAATTGGATGGTAGTATTGTTCAAGTTTTCTATATGCTTGCTGATTTTCTGTCTATTGTTCTATCAATTATTGAGAAAGGAATGTTAAAAGTTTTGGATGTATTTGTTTATTTTTCTGTTTCTTTTTTCAGGTCTTTTAGCTTTTTCTCCATGTAATTTGGAGCTCTGTTCTTAGGGTAAACACATTTCGGATCATTCTGTTTTCTTGATAAATTGACCCTTTTCTCATTATGCAATCTTGCTCTGCATCCCTAATAATTTTCCTTCTTCTGAAGTCTACTTTGTATGATATTAATATAGCCATCCAGTTTTCTTTGGTTTAGACTTTGTATAGAATATCATTTTCTATTATTTTGCCTCCAATGTGTCAATATAATTATATTTATGATGGCTTTCTTGTAGACAGCATATAGTTGGGACTTGATTTCTTCTTTTATCCTAACTGACAATCTCTGTCTTTTCATTGGTGTGCTTAGAACATTTACATGTAATGTTTTATATGATTAGATATTTCTGTTTGTTCCCTGTTTTTTGCTCCTCTGCTCACTCTTTCCTGCCTTCTTTTGAATTGTTCAAGGGTTTTTTCCATTTTAATTGATATTTTTTTGGTAATATCTCTCTGTTTTTATAAAAATATTTTTACTGGTTGCTCCTGGGATTATAACATACATAACCAACTTATAATTGTCCACTTAGAGTAAATATTTTGAAGTTTCAAGAAATGTGGTTAAGTCTTATAATCAGAGGTACTATTATTCTACCATCTTAATTAAGAGCTTGTTATATATATTACATGTGCATGTGTGAAAATCACCAACAATGCTCTCATTTTTGCTTTTAACAGTCATGCATATTTTAAAGACATAAAATGTGCAAATTTATTTATTGTATTTATCCAGATATTATCATTTCAGTTACTCTTTCTTCATTCCTGAAGTTCCAAGTTTTCTTCTGTTGAAATTTCCTTTCAGACTGAAGAAGTTCCTTAGGCATATCTTTTATGATAGGTATATTAGACAGCCAAAGGGGTGCTGATGCAAAATACCAGAAATCTGCTGGGTTTTATAAAAGGTATTTATTTGGGGTAGAAGCTTACAGTTACCAGGCCATAAAGCATAAATTACTTCCCTCACCAAAGTCTGTAGACTATCAGGCGAATGGCTCTGTCTTTCTCCCTAGGGCTTCTGCCGTGTCTAAGGAGCCATCTCTATTCCTCTGTGATCTTCTGTGTGTTCACTTCCCAGTCTCCAGCTCAAAACTCAGCATCAAAACTCCAACTTACTCCTCTGCTCTGCCGTGTAGTTTTATCTGTGAGTCTCTGTCCACCAAGGGGGTGGGGACTCAACATCCTGCTGACGTAGCCCAATCAAAGCCCTAATCATAATTTAATCACACTCAGGTACAGACCAGTTTAGAAACATAATCCAATATCTATTTTTGGAATTCATAAACAATGCCAAACTGCTACACTCCACCCTCTGAATTCCAAAAAGACATTACAATATTCAAAAAATCTTAAATCAGTAGCAATGCTAAGTACAAAACCACATCACAATCAAATTTAAATCTAAAGAAATAGAGTTTGTCTTGAGGGAAATTCCCATCTGACTGTAGACCTCTGAAACTTTACAAAACAATTTATTGGCTTCCAATTCACAAATGGACAGACAAAGGATAAACATTTTCAATACCATAAGGAGAAATTGGAAGGGAAACATGAGTCATGGGTCCTCTACAGTTCAGTAAACCTGCAGGACATACTTCATTAGATGTCAAAATCTGAGAGTCACTCTTAAGACAATGATTTCTTCTCCCTGGGACCTTATGGGGACCCACACTTTCCACAGGCTTGCCTAATGGCCATTTTCTTGGTTCCACCCTCATCAAGCATCTGAGTGTCGACCAATTTCCCAACTTAACCCTCCAAGAATGTTGGGGTGATTGCCACACTATACCCAATCTTTGGGTTAGAGTGCTAGTCCCCCTAGTACAGTGAAGTGATGACAGCATCCCCCCTAACCTTTGGCATACAGGCTCAACCCTCTCAGAGCAACGCGTTGATCACCTGGCCTTCCCTAATCCATGGGAGTCAGGCCCACCCCTCACAAACCTATGGGGTGCTGACCTTAACCTCCCTAAGCATTAATGAATGTGCTCCACCCTCTCTGTACCATGGGGCAGCAAAACTCTCCCCGAATATTGGGCAGGAACATCCACCCTCTTCAACTGCTGGGGCAAACTCACCCTCTCAGTACACATAAGTGGGGTTCGTCTCTTGGCCCAAGGTGATGTCATAATTCCAGATCCCAGCTTCCATGGTTTTCCTCTTAAAGCTGTTTCTTTTTCAAGCTCTCCTTTCCATGTCTCTTTTAGTCAAAGCTGACAGTGGTTTTGTTCATACAGCTTTCTCAAAAAGCTTGCTGGTTTAGCATACAAAACGCAGGGGTCCAAGCCATCAGACAGTAAGACTTTCCACAAGTCTTTCCTAGACAACTGCATCTTCAATACGATTAACAAGTTCCAAGTTTAGTTCTCAAATGGGGCACTATTTTCTGGGGACTTGATTTCCAGAGGCTTCGAATTTCTGGAATCTGTTTCTGGTTTATTTGTGCCCAACAATTCAGTCCTCAGCTTATCTCACTCATCTAGCATTTTGTTATAAGCTGCAAGGAGAAGCCAAGCCGCATTCTCTGAGTTTACTTTGGAAAGTTCTTCAGCTAAATGCTCAGGCTTGCCATTTTCAAATTCTGCCTTCTATGAAGCATCAGGAGTTAATCTTGCTAAGTTCTCTGCCACTTTAAAACATGGATTGCCTTTCCTCCAGTTTCCAATAAGTTTCACCATTTACTTCTAAGGTCTCATAAAAAGTCTCTTTAGAGTCCATATTATTATCAACAGCCTCTTCAAAGCACTGTAGATCTTTTCTAACAAGCATCTCACAATTCCTCCACAAAATACTCCTTACTCATTTATAAAACCATTCCAGCATTTTGGTAATTGCAAAAGCACTACCCCTCTCCTGGTATTAAATTCTGCATTAGTTAGCCAAAGGGTTGCTGATGCAAAATACCAGAAATCTGTTGGGTTTTATAAAAGGTATTTATTTGGGGTAAAAGCTTACAATTACCAGGCCATAAAGCATAAGTTACTTCTTTCACCAAAGTCTATTGCCAAGTTTTGGGGCAAGATGGCCACTCATATTTGCCAAGAGTTCAGGTTTCTTGGTTTCCTCTGTTCCTGGGGCTCTGTTTCTCTCCAGGCTCAGTTGCTGTGCTCTCTCCACAAGGCCAGCTGTAGACTAACAGGCGAATGTCTCTGTCTCTCTCCCTGGGGCTTCTGCCATGTCTAAGGAGCCATCTCTATTCCTCTGTGTTCTTCTCCTGTGTGTTCACTTCCCAGGCTCCAGTGCAAAACTCCAACTCTCTTCTCTGCCATGTAGTTTTCTCTGTGAGTCCTACTGACACGGCCCAATCAAAGCCCTAATCATAATTTAATCACACAATTTAATACAGACCAGTTTACAAACATAATCCAATATCTAGTTTTGGAATTCATAAAAAATGCCAAACTGCTGCAATAGATCTGTTGGCAGCGAATATTCTGAGTTTTCATTCATTTGAGAATGCCTTTATTTTTGCTTCAATTAAGATATTTTCACAGAATATTGAATTCTGAGTTGACAATTCTTTTCTTTCAGAATTTTAATGATATTGTTCCAATATCTTCTGGCCTCCACATTTTCTCTTTAACTAATCTGCCTTCAATCAACTCCTTGCTTCCTTTTTCTCTCTCTCTCTATATATATATAATGTCATTTTCTTTGACTGTTTCCAATATTTTTTTGTCACTTTTGGTTTCCTCAGCAATTTTTGGTTTTCCACAGCAAGATTATGATGTGTCTGGAATGGAGTTCTTTGGTTTTACCCTGTTGAGTGTTCCCTGAGTTTATTAAATCTATGTGTCTATATCTTTCACCACAGTGGGTTGTCACTTTTTCCCTGAAAAGAAGTTCCCTTCAGTCTTCAATTTTTTCTTTAATTTGTTGACATACACAATATAGATAGCATAAAGTTCTCCAATTGGATGGCATGGTGCTCATAATTTTCTGGGCTCTTTGTTATCATTGGTCTTTTTATCCATATATATATATGTATTTTTTTCATTTGGTAATTTGTATTCTCACATTCCAGCATTCCAGAAGAGGCATTTAGAAAATTTTGTTCAAGTCACCATTTTCCTAGAAAATCTTTAATGATAAAAAATGTGCAGTCAATACAACTTGAAAATTTTGTTACACAAATTTTGTTATTTTATTTTAAAACTAAACATTTATATATGTAATATATTGATACTTTTCTGATTCCTTCTAGGAACACAGTTTGGCCCTCAAATGGCATGTTTACTTTCAATGGAGCTCTTAAAAACATTATTTACTGCAGTTATATTTTCCTTTTACAAATATTAACCCCAAAAAAACTCTATGGCATAAAACAATTTTTTAGTACAAAGTTTTACTTATGTTTTTGTTACAACTTTATTTTATGTGGAATGAAGGAATTTAGCTTTATGTCACAGAATGAAAGTTAAATATGTTCCACAGTTAAATATAAATAGAAAGTTGTGATGCAGTTTTCATGCATCCGTCACTGCTCCAAATGTAACCTGATAGACTATATAAATATAATTACTAATTTGCTTTACCTTTTTTTAGAACTTGTATTATGAATATCCAAAACATCCACTATATTGAAAATATTACTGACATAAAAGTTTGTGTAATAATTGCAGATGTAGAAAATGTACTAGGTTTCTTACAGATCTTGGTAGTAAAAATTACCTTACATTGGATTGTTATTGTGAATGTATCATGAATTTAATATATTGCGTATAATTTATGCTTTAATAGATTTTCTTTTCAAAGGCACATGGGACTGATTTGAAGAATAACTATTTTTCCCTTTCATAACACTTATCCCCATTTGTAATTGTTTAATTTGTTCATTATCTGTCTCCATTGGAGTATAAGCTCTGTGGGGACATTCAAAGTATAGCTTAGCATATTTGTGCAAGGATATCTAAAGGATGAATTCCTAGAAATAAAGATTTTTGTTTAATATGGTATGTGCATTTTTAATATTGTTTAATCTTACCAAAATGTCCTTCAAAAATATCTGCCAAGGTATACTCCCACATATAAAGTTTCTGTTTTCTTACAATCTTACTAATAGTGAATAATAACAATTTTTTTGACTTTCCCATTTTAATTTCTTTATATAAGTGAGAGGTTGAATATATTTTCCATTATTAATTTTCTATTTGCATTCTTCATTTATAAATTGTATATTTTCATAACTTTTGTCCATTTTTATTCATTTCCAGTGTTTTTCTTATTGCTTTTGGAAATCCCCTTAGATAGTAATGGTTTTTAAACATTTTCCTTGTTAATTGTTTTCTAAGTTTTAAAAAATAATGAAAAAAAAATGAATCATTTTCCCAATTATTTTAAATACATATATTTTCATACAAAATTACATATGTACTTTTAAAATCTCTTCTATTGTTATGTCTTCCTCTATTTGCTCTGGTAAATTATTATTTTATTTACTGAAATTTCACAATATTTGCTGGTCTTAATCCCTTCTAGTCCCTTCCATTCAGCCTCTCATTTGTTTATACTTCTTTATCAGCATTTATCTGGATATTGCCATTTTATTTTTCCAGTGATGAAATTATCTTTTTCACCCCTTAAAAAAAAAAAAAAACCTAGCAGGGCCAAACTCATTGTAATTAACAGAAATGTAATGACTTACAGATCAGTTTGACTCTATGGCAAATATAAAATATTGTCTTTCCATTCAAGTAAAAGATAGGTTTTCCTATTTAGTGAAGTGTTTGCTTAATTCTCTTCATCAGACTTTGAAAGGTTACTTTGTGTATATTCTGTACATTATTTTAAATTGTATTGCCAAGAATTTTATGTTGTGTTGCTGTAGGGATTTTAATGGAATTTTTTCTTTGGCAAACCTAACAAATTTACTTGTTTTGAAGAAAGCCATTCATTTTTATGCATTAGTTATGTAGCTAAGAGATGCAAAATATTTTTACAGGTTATTGTATTTAGCTTTCTGGTTTTACAAATAATTCACTATTATGTTGAACTAAATTACTAGATTTCTGAAAAATGAACCATATTTGTATTCCTGGAATTAATCTATTTTTATCATGGTACATTCCAATTTTAATATAATGCTGAAGTCTATTTTCTAATATTCTATTCTAGTTTGCTGCTTCCATATTCATAAATATGACTAGCCTTTAGATTTCTTGTGTTTGCTCATTTCAGATTTGGGTATCACTGTTATCCTGGCTTCGTAAAACATTGGTGGGTCTATTTCTCTTTCCATTATCAAAAATGTTTAAATAGAGTGGGTGTATTAGTCAGCCAAAGGGATGCTGATGCAAAGTTTCAGAAATCTGTTGGGTTTTATAAAGGGTATTTATTTGTGGTAGAAGCTTACAATTACCAGGCCATAAAATGTAAGTTATTTCCCTCACCAAAGTCTGTTGCCACATATTGGAGCAAGATGGCTGCAAGGGTTCAGGCTTCCTCTTCCTCTTAAGGCTCCGTGGTCCCAGCTTCTTCCAATATCAGCTGTAGGCTGGGATAAATCTCGTTTCCCTCCTGGAGCTCATTTCTCTCTGGGCTGCTCTTCTCTCTCCACAAGGCATCTCTCTTCCTGGGGCATGTGCCATGTCCAATGGAACCTTCTCTCTTCCTTCACTTTTCTGCTTCTCTGTGTATTTACTTCCCAGGGGTCCAGCATTAAAACTCCAACTAACTCCTCTGCTGTATCATTTTCTCTGTGAGTCCCGCCCACCAAGGGGGCAGGACTCAAGGTCCTACTGATGTGGCCCAGTCAAAATTAATCATAATTTAATCAAGTAAAAGTGAAACTTCTGAATCCAACATAATTTAATATGCCCAGAGGAACAGACCAGTTTACAAATATAATACAATATCTATTTTTGGAATTCATAAGTAATAACAAACTGCTACACTCCACCCTCTGAATTCCAAAAAAACATTACAATATTCAAAAAGACCTTAAATCAGTACAATGCTAAGTACAAAATAGTATCACAATCAGTTTAAAGAAACACAGTTTGTCTTGCGGCAAAGTCCCATCTGGCTGTAGAACTCTGCAACTAACAAAACCATTTATCTGCTTTCAATATACAAATGGACAAAGGATAAACATTTACATTATCATAAAGAGAAATTGGCAGGGAAACATGAGTCATGGTTCCTCTACCATTCCTTAAACCTGCAGGGCATACTTCATTAGACGTCAAAGTCTGAGAGTCATTCTTAAGATGATGGTTTCTTCTCCCTGGGGCCTCACGGCAACTCACCCATTCCACAGACTTGTCCAAAAGCCATTTTCTTGGTTCCACCCTCATGATGAAGCAGTTACATAAGGAAAGACAGAAGGCTCCATTAGACACGGCAGAGGCCCTGGGAAGAGAGACTAGCCGTTTACCTGATAGTTTACAGATGGCCTTGTGGAGAGAGCAGAGCAGCTGAGCCTGGAGAGAAATGAGCCCTGGGAGAAAGACAAGGCTTATCTCAGCCTACAGCTGATATTGGAGGAAGCTGGGACCACGGGGCCTTAAGAGGAAGAGGAAGCCTGAACCCTTGCAGATGTCAGCAGCCACCTTGCTCCAACATGTGGCAACAGACTTTGGTGTGGAAGTAACTTATGCTTTATGACCTGGTAACTGTAAGCTTCTACCCCAAATAAATATCCTTTATAAAACCCAACAAATTTCTGGTACTTTGCATCAGCACCCCTTTGGCTGACTAATACAGTGGATATGTCTTGTTCCTTAAAAATATGTATAAAATTATCTATAAAACTATTTAGGCCTCTAGAATTCTTGGTGGAATTTTCTCAGTTTCTATATGGTAGATTTTTAGACATCATTTCCATTACTCACATGTGAAATTTATTTGCATTGGAATTTGCAAGTTACTTTAATTAATTATTTTAGTATCTCTGTGGATGTGGTCATTTTCCATTTCTCATTTTTGATTGTGTTCTTGTGATTTCACCCCCTTTACTCCAATAGGCTAGTTGGTGCTCATTGCAATTTGGTATTTTGTTTATGTTTTCTTTTGTTTACAGAAACAAGATGTTGGATTTACAGATGTACTCTAGTTTATTGTCTGATTTTAGTTATTTATTTTGATATATCTTTTATCATTTGCTTTCACTTTCCATAGATTTGTTTTTTTCTTAACATTTTGAGGTAAATTAATTCACATATTTTCATTCTTTCTTATTTATCAAACATGGGTTAAGATTATTAATATTTTTTCTAAGTAATTTCCATTGTGCATATGTGATGGTTAATATCATGTGTAAACTTGGCTAGGTTATGGTATCCAATTGTTTGGGTAAGCAGGAACTGGCCTGAATTTTGCTGTTAGGGTACTTCATTGATGGATTCACATCATTAGTCAGTTGATTGTATCTACTGCTGATTGCCTCCTCAATCAACAAAGGAGATTGGCCTCAGCAATGAGTGGAGTCTCCTCATCCAGTCTAATATAAGGTCTTAAGGCCAAACCTGAGGATTTTAGGAGTCAAGAAGAAGAATTTCTGTCTCATCTTTCTTTCCCCGGCTTCTCCTGGGGAATACAACTTCATCTATCTCGAAGTTTCCAGAACTTGGATTTGCAATCCCCATGTTCACGTAAGCCAATTCCTATTCTCTCTCTCTCTCCCGCCAATACAATACAATATCAGAAATTCTGCACTTTTTTCTACTTCTTGACTTAAATCTTCAGAGATAACTTTTAAATTCTCATTTGTTTTTAATATTTCTTAAAATATTTTAATCATTTTATTGCATTTTCCTCTGAGAATGTAATTTTTAATATTGCTACCTTTTGAATTCAATTAATTTCATTTCTTTTTTTTCTTTTTGCGTAGCATATATCATTTTGTCCCCTAATTATTCTATGGATCCTTAAAAAGAAATTATATTCTCTGTCTTCAGGTTATATTAGCCAGAATAATTATGTTATTCCATTTTTCTGCATCTTTCATTAATCTTTCCCTGAGCTCTGTCATGTTTGATCCTGGGGCCCTGAGGAGAGATGGGGCCTGCCTGATAGTTTGTAGCTGAAGAGAACAGAGCAGCTGAGAAGGCCTGGAAGATAATGAGCTCTATGCCAAAGGCTGATTTAGTAAGCCCTGAAAGACCAGGCAGAGATGGCCCACCATCTTCCTTCAACACGTGGCAGCTGACTTTGGTGAGAAAGTATCTCTTATGGCACCTTGAGTTGGACTTTACATGGCCTTGGGACTGTAAGCTTTTACCCCAAATAAATACCCTTTATAAAAGCCAACAAATCTCTGGTACTTTGCATCAGCATTCCTTTGGGAGACTAATACACGGGAGCACAGATATTTTTGTCATTTACCTTTATCTTCTCTCTTACCTAGAACTGAGATGTAAGAGTTGGAGGAATCGCAACCATCTTGAGACCAATCAACAGAATTGCAGAGACTTTGGCCATGATCTCTTTGAGGCACTGAATCAATGCCTGCAATCAGGGTTCCCTAACGTGACACTCTACTAGGCATAAAGAGAGGTTCTTGAGCTCCATGTAGTTCTGGGAACAGCCCTTCACTCCACCTCTGTGTCTCCATCAGCAGAAGTATAGAGGAACCAGAGATGGTGGGAAGAGACTTCTTACCCTGCCTGCAGGTTCACCTAACATTCATGATCACTAACCTCAAGTAGTTCGTTAGTACTACCCAGGAATCATACTATAGTTTCCTGATCTCTTCATTCTCCCTCTCCAATAAATGGCTATTTCATACCTTGCCCTCTCTTCTCATCCCCCCCAAACCTCAACTCCATCTCAAATTCTGACCTTATTTCTTATCTTACCAAGAATATGGCAGCAAGCAGGGGAGACTTTTGGCAGACTCCCTCAGTTACATCTGTATGCAGATAGATACCTTGCTGTCTCTCCTGTTTTATGAGATGAAATTAGATAATAATTCATCTGGCTCATAGCTGGTCTTTAAAAACTTCCCACCTCTATCAATTATTTCAGAGAATCCATGTGGCCACCTGCCTTCCTGTGCTCCTCGGCTTTCTCCTGGGTTCTACCATTCTGTCCTTCCCTCCCCTGGACTCATATGTTACATTCTGCCAGAGGGATGACTGCTGGCAATACAATGCCTAATAGAGTTTTCGAATTTCATTTCCCTTTTTCACTAGCATCATCTTTACTCTCCGCTACATCCAGGCATAAGTCCAGTTACATGAGGTGATTCCCAGGGCTATATGCCAAGGCATGACTTTTAGAACAGCTTCTTCTCTCTGGCAAATAAAGTTTTCTTCCTAGGCCAGCTATTCCCTCCCTTGAGGATGAATTCTTTCTAAGGATGCTCCTCAGCCCGCCCTACAAATACATTATTGTCTAGCCTCCTTTACCAATTGACTCAGTAAGCCCAGATACATGTGAATCAAACTTAAGCCAAAGCACAATTAGCACATTGCAAAGAAAATAGATAAAATTATTTTTAAGACTAACTTTTCCACTCTTAAGCAAAATTGTTGCTACACTGCCTACAAGTGGATGTACTGTATCTAATCACCTTAGTGTCACTCTTCCCACTCCTGAAAAAGTTATGGAACCACCTTGATACTTGGTTATTTTTTTTCTTAGTAGGGTAGAACCAACATCAAATAAAAGGAAAAATGCAATGTTTATCTTTGAGTACAGAAAAAGGATAGCCAATCAGCAGCACTGCTCCCCTGCTTCACCACAAGCTGACTTTCCCTTCTTTTTTTCACTCCAGCCCACACGCCTGCCTCTCTCCCCCAATGCTCCTCCTTAAGTATGGGGTGATTTCTTGCTCCAGGGTTGTAGTTACTGCCTGATTCATAGTGATCGAGCACTACACAGAAAATGTGAACAGAATAGAAATCCTATCACCAAATTTTAATTACTCACCAACCATTTTATTCTCTGCCTGCCTCTTTCCCTCTCTGTTTTGCCTTCTAATTAGTATGTTCAGTCGTAGCCTTACTGAAAACACTTTTTTCCTAGTTGGTTCCCTGTAGTCTGCTGTAGGAAAGGAGAAGTAGGAAGAGGGTTCTTGTCCTCTTCACGTGGCCATTAGTGAGTGGGGTAAAGGTGCCTGAGAAGGATCATGTACAGGAGCAGATGCTGACTTGCATAACTAGTTAAGGGCACCCTTCCATGAGCAGATGTTGCCAAGGTAAAGGGAAATGGGGAAGCAGGGAGAAAAGATAAGTTTGAGCAATTAAAATGTTTCTTACACCACTTTGATAAGGCTATTTGAGTAGGTGTCATGCCATCTATTTTTACTATTATATTATCTCCATAAAAAGAAGTTGTATGCCTTCTTTTCCTGCAATTCAGAAGTGAATTGCTTTCAACTTTAAAACATACAGTATATAACTGTATCTGTATTTGCTAAACCATAATTTTGAGGGGGCTGAAAGTAGAAACATTGTATAAGCCCAGAAATGTTATTCTTAAGGGGTATCCTGGCCCTCCCATACATGCTGTTGTATGCCTGTGTAGGCTGTTTTTTATCTTTAAAGGTGAAGTTACTCATAGATGGTGAGTGAAAAATGTGGGATTTTTGTTTTGTTCCCCCACCCACCCCAATGATAATGAAAGCTACCCTAGGCATTCAGATCCTTCAACCAAGGCCTTCCACTTAAAATATATGTATTTTATCCATTTATAATCTGAGTTAACCAAATAGATCATTGCCAATATCACACAAATATATGGGGAACTAAAGTTAATTTTAACATCAGAAATTTCATGTTTTGCTTTTAACTTTCATTCATCTTCTTCAGTAAACCTGAAGTAGATATGGTAGAACAGGGATGATCCTAGACATATAGATCTTTAAGAGGGGTGAGAATTCTGTTTGTGGTTCATGGGTGGCTGTTCATAGTATTATATATGGTGAATAACAGCTGGAAAATGGCCATTGTCACACTGCAGAAACATTTCTTTGAAGTTGCTAAATATTTTTATAATTATTCTTTTGGTGTGAAAGTTTTCAGAGAGAAATAGTTTCTTTTAATGCTTTGAAAGCTTTTTTTCTTCCATGTTTCTTAGGCCCTATGTTTTGCTCTTCTGTTTTCCTTTTATTCATTCTTTGAGTTGGTATAAAACAGTCAGTACTATTGTTTGTTCACAGGCAAGAAAAACAGATTGCTGAATAATCTCTTGCTTCGGACTTGGATTCCTTTCTTAGATGTCAGAGAGGATAGGTGGCTGGTCACATTTCTGTTAAATACCTCCAGTTTACAAGTCTCTGGGCTGACTCTTAGGACTTGTTTAATTGCTGAAGTTCAAATTAGTATTTGTTGGTTCTAAATTGACTTACTCATGTATTTCTTAGCTATTTCTTTTCTTTATCTCTGATTCACATAATTTTCTTTTATTGTGGTAGTGTACCTATCTATTTCTCTATCTATCTATTACAAAATTTCCCATTAAATCACTTTTAAGTGTGCAATTCAGTGGTATTAATTACATTCACATTGTTGTGCTACCTTCACTACGATCTATTATCAAGATTTTTTTCATGACAACTATATTAATCAGCTAAAGGGGTGCTGATGCAAAATACCAGAAATCTGTTGGCTTTTATAAAGGGTATTTATTTAGGGTAAAAACTTACCATAAAAAAGGCCCTAAAGAGTCCAACTCAAGGTACCATAAGAGGTACTTTCTCACCCAAAGTCATTGGTCACATGTTGGAGCAAGATTGCAGGCGATGTCTGCAAGTGTCCAGCCTTCCTGGGTTCCTCTCTTCCCAGGGCTTGTTTCTTTCTGAGCTCAGCTGCTCTGCTCTCTCCACAAGGCCAGCTTTAGACTATCAGATGATTGGCTCTGTCTCTCTCCCCGGGGCCCAATTCTCTCTGGGCTCAGCTGCTCTGCTCCTCTGTGTGCTTACTTCCTGGGCTCCAGCTCAAAACTCCATCTTCCCTTCTCTGCAGTGTGGTTTTTCTGTGAGTCCCCAAACCACGTGGTGGGGACTCAATGTCCTACTGACATGACGCAATCAAAGCCTTAATCATTATTTAATCAACTAAACCTCTGAATCCAATATAATCTAATATGCCCAGAGGAAAAGACCGGTTCACAAACAAAATCCAATATCTATTTTTGGAATTCATAAATAATGCCAAACTGCTACAATGCCAAACAGAGACTCTCAAACAGAGATCTACTAAGCCCAAACTGTTCATTCTTCCTACCCTTACCCCCAGTCCCTGGTAATATCTAATCTACTTTCTGTCTCTAAGAATTTCCATATTCTAGATATTTCATATATAGGAATCATACAATATTTTTCCTTTTGTGTCTGGTCTATTTCACTAGACATAAGATTTCAAGTTTCATCCACATTATAGCACGTATCAAAACTTCATTCATTCTGGGGGATGAGTAATATTCCATTGCATGTATATAACATAACCTGTTTGGCCATTCATCTGTTGATGGACATTTGGGTTACTTCCATCCATTGACAATTGTTAGTAATTCAGCTATGCATAACAGTATGCAAATATCTGTTTGAGTCCCTGCTTTCAATTTTTGGGGGTTGTGCAGTTTGATATTATATAAGAATTCCAAAAAGAGATATTAAGTGTGTAAACTGGTCTGTTCCTCTGGGCATGATACCCTTTGATTGATTTAAATCCAAAGGCTTTATGTTTACTTGATTAAATCAAGATTAAGGCTTTGATTTGACTATGTCATTAGGGTATTGCAGGGTTGAGTCCCTGCCTCCTTGATTGAACGAATGCTCAATAAGCACAGAAGTAGATACACAGAAGCAGATACACGAGAAAAGAGAGAAATCTCCATAGACATGGAAGAGAATCCTGTGGCCCCAGGAAGAGAGTTGAGCCATTCACTTGATAGTTTACAGTTTTCCTTGTGAAGAGAACAGAGCAGCTGAACCCAGAAGGAAATGAGACCCGGGAAGAGAGATGAGCCCTATGCCAGCCCACAGCTGAGATCAGAAGAAGCTTGACACATGGAGACTTAAGAGGGAAGAGGAAGGCTGAACCCTCATAGACATCACCTACCATCTTGCATCAACATGTGACAACAGACTTTGGTTGATAAAGTACCTCTTATGGTACCTTGAGTTGGACTCTTTAGGACCTTGTAACTGTAACCTTCTACCCCAAATAAATACCCTTTATAAAAGCCAACAGTTTTCTGGTACTTTGGATCAACACTCCTTTGGCTGACTAATTCAGAATTTGGTACTGAGAAGTGGGGTGTTGCTTTCGTAATTACCAAAATGCTAGAATGGATTTTATAAATGGGTAGAGGGTATTTTTTGGAGGAATTGTAAGATACTTGATAGGAAAGGCCTAGATTGCTTTGAAGAGACTGTTGGTAGGAATATGGACACAAAAGAGACATTTGATAATGTCTTAGGAGGAAATGATGAAACTATTATTGGAAACTGGAGGAAAGGCGATCTGTGTTTTAAAGTTGCAGACAACTTAGCAAGGTTGTCTGCTGATGTTGTATGGAAGGCAGAATTTGAAAACTATGAGCTTGGACATTTAGCCAAGGAGATTTCCAAACTAAATGTGGAAAACGCATCCTGGATTCTCCTTGCAGCTTATAGCAAAACGTTAGAGGAAAGAGATAAGCTGATAACTGAATTGTTGGGCACAAAGAAAACAGAAACAGATTCTGGAAATACCAAGCATCCAGAAATCAAGCCCGCTGATGATAATGCCCCATTTTAGGAATTAACTAAACTTGGAACTTGTAAGTCAGACTTGAAGATGCAGTTATGTAGGAAAGACTTGTGGAAAGTCTAACTGTCTGATGGCTTGGACTCTTGCTTCTTGCATGCTAAGCCAACAAGCTTTTTGTGAGAGCTGTATGAACAAAACCACTGTCAGCCCAGATTAAAAGGGACATGGAGGAGAGATATGGAAGGGAAAGTGGCTTTAAGAGGAAAACCATGGAAGCTGAGGTCTGGAATTTAGACATCTCCTTGGGCCAAGAGAAGGATCCCCCCATATATATGGAGAGGGTGAGTTTGCCCCAGCATTTGAAGAGAGTGGATGTTCCAGCCCACTGTTCAGGGAGAGTTTTGCTGTCCCAGGCTGCAGAGTGGGTGGAGCACATTCCCCAAGGGTTGAGGAGAGTGCAGTTCACACTCCAGTGCTCTGATAGTGGTGTACTTGTTCCCCATAGGTTGGGGAAAGTGTGGCCATCACCCCAACATTCTTGGAGGGTGAGGTCTGGAACTCGGTCGCCACCCAGATGCTTGATGAGGATAGAACCAAGAAAATGGCCATTGGGAAAGCTTGTGGAAAGGGTGGTTCCCCATGCAGCCTCAGGGAGAAGAAACCATCATTTTAATAATGATTCTCAGACTTTGAAATCTAATGACATATGTCCTGCAGGTTTTCGGAACTGTAGGGGACCTGTGACTCATTTTTCTTTCCCAATTTCTCCTTATGGTAAAGTAAATGTTTATCCTTTCTTTGTCCCTTTGTATATTGTAAGCACATACATTGTTTTGTAAGTTTCAGAGGTCTACAGCCAGATGGAACTTCTCCGCAAGACAAAGTGTATTCCTTTAAACTAATTGTGATATATTTTTTTACTTAGCATTGTTACTGATCCAAGGGTTTTTTTTTTTTTTTTTTTGAGTATTGTAATGTCTTTTTTGGAATTCAGAGGGTAGAGTGTGGCAATTTGATATTATTTATGAATTCGAAAAGAGATCCTGATTATGTTTGTAAACTGGTCTGTTCCTCTGGGCATGAAACCCTTTGATTGACTTAAATCCAAAGGTTTTACATTTACTTGATTAAATCAAGATTAGGGCTTTGATTCAACCATGTCATTAGGGTGTGCAGGGTTGAGTTCTCACCCCCTTGGTGGGCTATGTAAATGGATGCTCAATAGAGAACACAGATGTAGATACACAAGAAAAGAGAGAAAACTCCATAGACATGGAAGAGGATCCTGTGGCCCCAGGAAACAGTTGAGCCCCTTACTTGATAGTTTACAGCTGACCTTGTGAAGAGAACAAAGCAGCTGAGCCTGGAAAGAAATGAGACCTGGGAAGAGAGACAAGCCCTATGCCAGTCTACAGCTGAGATGGGAAGAAGCTGGACCCATGGAGCCTTAAGAGGGAAGAGGAAAGCTGAACTCTCGCAGATGTTGCCTGCCATCTTGCATCAACATGTGGCAACAGACTTTGGGTGAGAAAGTACCTCTTATGGTACCCTGAGTTGGACTCTTTATGGCCTTGTAACTGTAAGCTTCTACCCCAAATAAATACCCTTTATAAAAGCCAACAGGTTTCTGGTACTTTGGATCAGTACCCCTTTAGCTGTCTTATACAGGGGTATATACCTAGAAGTAGAATTTCTGGGTCATATGGTAATTCTATGTTAACTCTTTTCAGGAATGCCCAACTGTTTTCCACAACGGCTGCAACATTTTATATTTCCACCCACAAAGTACAAGGTTTAAAATTTCTTGGCATTCTTGCCAGAACTTGTTAATTTCTGTATTTTTAATAAGAGCTATCCTAGTGAGTATGAAGTGGTATCACATTGTGGTTTTAATTTGCATTTCCCTGGTGATTAATGATACTGATGATCTTTTTATGCACTATATGTGTATACTTTCTTTGGAGAAATGTCTATTCAAGTCATTTGTTTACTATTTGGTTAGATTGTTTGTCTCTTTGTTGTAGGATTTCTTTATATATTATGGATATTAACCCTTATTATATATATGGTGTGCAACATTTCTCCCTTTCTGTAGCTTTTCTTTTCACTCTCTTGATAATGTTCCTCGATGCACAAAGTTTTTAATGTTGATTAAGTCCTGTCAATCTACTTTTTCTTTTGTTGTTGTTCTTTTGATATCATAGCTAGGAAATCACTGTCAAATGCAAAGTCATGAAGATTTTCCCCTATGTTATCTTCTAAGAGTTTTAAAGTTTTAGCTCTTACATTTAGGTCCTTGATCTATTTTAAATTAATTTTTGTATAGTGTGTGAGTTTGGGATCCAACTTCATTCTTCTAAATATACATTTCTAGTTTCCCCAGCACCATTTGTTGAGTAGACTATTCTTTCCCTATTTATTGCACATTGCATCTTTGTTGAAAATCAGCTGGATGTAGATATGTAGGTTAATTTCTGGACTTTCAATTCTATTTCATTGTTCTATATGTCCATACTTATGCCAGTACCACACTGTTTTGATTACTGTCATTTTAGTTTTTGAAATCGGAAAGTGTGAGATCTCCAACATTGCTCTTTTTTTCAATATTTTTTCTTTTTGGGGGAGCCTTTTGTGATTGCATATGAATTTGAGGATTGATAGGCTCTTCCTGCACAAAAGGCATCTGCAATTTTGATGGGAATTGCTCTGAATCTGTAGACACTTTAGCCAGTATTGGTATCTTAACAATATTAAGCCTTCCAATCCATGACCATGGGATATATTGCCATTTATTTAGATCTTATTTAATTTCTTTTAGCAGTGTTTATAGTTTTCATGGTATAAGTCTCTCACCCTTTGGTTAAATTTATTTTTATATATTTTATTCTTTTATACAATATTGTAAATGGAATTGTTTTATTAATTTCTATTTCAGTTCGTCATTGCTGTCATGTGGTTAACATCATTTTGACATTAGAATTAACTCTAGAAAGAATAATTTTCAGTGTACTACTCTTGAATCTGGATAATTATATACACAATAGAATTCGTGAAAATGAATTAATTTTAATAAATGATTCATGCAAAATTTCTTATTCTAATTTTGATCATTTTCTTTAAATAAATCCATGAATGCTATTTATTGTTTTCAGTTGCATAATGATCTCACAATTTTGGATCTCCTAAGCAGGTAATTTCTCAGAATTTATTTTTATGATAATATGAGAGTGTACACCTTCTTAGTGCAAGTTCTCTGTATCTCAAAATATATTATTTAGTGCATTTTAAGGCAAATAATTATTAATAGCTGATAATAGTAACCTAGTAACCACAAGAATTGAAAGCATCCATCTAACATCATACCATAAAGTGGTTTCAACACTGAAAACCATCTAGTTCTAAGTAATACTAATAACAATAATAAAAATAGTAATAGTAATTAATGTAATAAATAGAGTGTGTAAGGTGAGGTGATTTTTTGGGAACATTAAATTTCATATTTGAATCATATGGTGGGTTATTTTATCCCCTAAAAAGTATTTTCAAGTCTTACCTGTGAATGTGACCTTATATTTGAAAATTGGATCTTAGACAGATGTAATTAGTTAAGGCGAGTTCTACTTGATTAGGGTGGGCCCTATACAATATTATTTGTGCCTTTCGAATAAGGGATTTTGGACACAGAGACACAGACACAGAGATGCAGAGAGCAGAATGCCATGTGAAGACAGAGGCAGAGATTGGAGTGATGCATCTGCAAACCAAGGAATGTCAAGGATTGCTGGCAACCACCAGAAGCTAAGAAAGAAACATGGACCAGATTTTTCTCTCAAGACTTCAGAGGGAGCATGGCCCAGCCGACAACTTTATTTTGGAACTCTGCCTTCCAGGACTGTGGGTGATTACATTTCTGCTGTTTTCAGTCACCCAGTTTATGATAATTTGTTATAGCAGCTCCAGGAAACTAATACAAAGCCTTACTCTTAAAGAGTTTGAAACTTAAATAGTTCAGGAAACTGTTTAGAAAGAAAGAGTTCATTTATATAACTTTTTGTTGTTGTGATTGTGTTTTTTAATTTTTTAAAGAAATTGTAGGTTTATAGAAAAATCATGTAAAAAATACAGTGTTTCCTTATATCCCCCTCCCCCATTATTAACACTTTACTATTAACACTTTACATTAGTGTGGTAACTTTGTTATAATTGAAGAATGAAAATTATAATTGTAGTATTAATATTAGTCCATAGATTACATTAGGGTGTATTTGCCCCCAATATACCACCCTATTATTAACACCTTGCATTGTGTGGTATATTCATTATTATTCATGGAAGAACATTTTTATAATTGTACTATTAACTATAGAACATACTTTACAATAGGGTTTACTGGGCTGTACAGTCCTATGTTTTATCTTTTAATTTTTATTTTAGTGACTTATATAGTACCTAAAATTTCCCCTTTTAACCACATTAACATATATAATTCAGTGCTGTTAATTACACTCAAAATGTTGTACTACCATTATCACCATTCATTTCCAAAGCTTTGCAATCAAACCAAATAGAAATTTTGTACAAATTAAGCATTAACTTCCCATTCCCTACCCCCAGCCAAGCCCTGGTAACCTATATTCTAATTATTTCATATCAATGAGATCATACAATATTTGTCCTTTTGTGTCTGGCTTATTTCACTCAGCTTGATGTCTTCAAGGTTCATTCATGTTGTTGCATGTATCAGAACTTCCCTTTTATGACTTCTGTTGTATGTATATACCACACTTTGTTTATGCATTCAGTGGTTGATGGACACTTAGTTTGCTTCCGTTTTTTGGCAATTGTGATAATGCCACTGTGAACTTCATTGTGCAAATATCTGTTAGAATCCCTGCTGTCAGTTATTTTGAGTATATACCTAACAGAGAGATTGCCAGATCATATAGTAATTCTATACTTAGCTTTCTGAGGAACTGCCAAACTGCCTTCCACAGTGGTTGCATCATTTTAGATTCCCACCAGCAATGAATGAGTGTTTCTATTTCTCCACATCCTTACCAACATTTGCAATTATGTTTTTTAAAAATATATATATTAGGCATTCTATTAGTGATATCTCATTGTAGTTTTGATTTGCATTTCCCTAATAGCTAATGATGTTGAGGCTCTTTTCATGTGCCTTTGAGCCTTTTGTATATCCTGTTTGGGGAAATGTCTATTCAAGTCTTTTACTCATTTCTTAATTGGGTTGTTTTTTTATTGCTGAGTTGTAGGATTTCTTTCTGTATTCTAGATATTAAACCCTTGTTGGATATGTGGTTTTCAAATATTTTCTCCCATAGCATAAGTTGTCTTTTCACTTTCACAATAAAGTACTTTGATGCACAAAAGTTTTAAATTTTGAACAAGTGTTATTTATCTATTTTTTCTTTTGTTGCTTGTGGTTTGGGTATAAAGTCTAAGACACCATTGCCTAACACAAGATCCAGATGATACTTCCTTACATTTTCTTCTGGGAATTTTATAGTCCTGGTTCTTATATTTAGGTCTTTGATCCATTTTGAGTTAATTTTTTAAAATATATTTTTATTATAGAAGTCGTGAACTTACAAAACAATCATGCACATGTGTACATTCTGCATATTTTTTTCCATACACCCCTATTATTAACACAGTACATCTTTGGCATTGATACAAGTATATTTTGGTATTGCTGTTAACTATAGTCCATAGGTTCCATTAATTGTATTTTTCCAGGCTTCTCTACATTCCCACCACCCTGCAATAGTGACATACATTCATTCTAGTTCACAGAAGGACACTTTTACATTTGTACTATTAACTACAATTCTCACCCACCTCTGGGTTCACTATGTTGTTCAGATCCCTAGATTATTCTCTAGATTTCTTTCAATTGACATTTACATTCCTAGATTACCTTTTTCAGCCAAAATCCCATTTATAAACCAGCTGCTACTTACTCTAATGTGTTACCGTCAACTCTATCCATTTCCACACATTTACAATCAGTTAATTAAAACTTCTACATGCATTAAGCATCAGTACCCCTTCACAGTCCTCCTCTTATCTCCTAAAAACCTATACTCTAGGTTTTAACTCCTTGAGTTTATTCTTCGTATTTACTTCATATTAGTAAGACCATGCAATATTTTTCCTTTTGTGTCTGGCTTATTTCACTTAGCATAATGTCTTCAAGATTCATCTATGTTATTGTATGTGTCCCAATTTCATTTCTTCTTGCTGCAGCATAGTATTCCATCGTATGTATATTCCACATTTTGTTTATCCATTCATTGGTTGTTTGTTGTTTCCAACTTTTGGTAATTGTGAATAATGCCACTATGAACATCGATATGCAGACATCTGTTTGTGTCACAGTTTTCAGTTCTTCTGGATATATTCTTAGTTGAGGAATTGCTGGATCATATGACATTTCTAAATTTAGCTTCCTGAGGAACTGCCAAACTGCCTTCCACAAAGGTTGCACCATTTTACAATCCCACCAACAGTGAAGGAATGTTCCTATTTCTCCATATCTTCTCCAGCACTTATTGTTTTCTGTTTTTTTAAATAATGACCATTCTATGCAGTGTGAGAAGATATCTCATTGCCATTTTGATTTGCATTTCCCTAATAGCTAGTGATATTGAATATTTTTTCATGTGTTGTTTGGCCATTTTTATTTCCTCTTTAGAGACATGTCTATTTAAGTCTTTTGCCCATTTTTAAATTGGCTTGCTTGCTCTTTTACTGTTGAGTTGTATGATCTCTTTACATAGACTGGAAATCAAATCCTTATCAGATATGTGGTTTCCAACTATTTTCTCCCATTGAGTGGGCTGCCTTTTTACCTCTTGATGAAGTCCTTTGAATCACAAAAGTGTTTAAGTGTGAGGAGGTCCCATTTATCCATGTTTTCTTTCATTGCTTCTGTTTTCTGTTTTAAGGTTTAAGAATGTACCACCTACCACAGGCTTTTGAAGATGTTTTCCTACATTTTCTTCTAAGACCTTTATGGTTCTAGCTTTAATATTTAGGTCTTTGATCCATTTTAAGTTAATTTTTGTATATGATGTGATATAGGGGTCTTCTTTCTTTCTTCTGGCTATGTATATCCAGTTCTCCCAACACCATTTGTTGAGTAGACTGTTCTTACCCAGCTTGGTGGGTTTGACAGGCTTGTCAAAAATCACTTGACCATAGATGTGAGAGTTTGGTTCTGAACCATCGGTTTGGTTCCAATGATCTATGTGTCTTTCTTGATGCCAATACCATGCTGTTTTTACCACTGTAGCTAGGTAATATGATTTAAAGTCCAGAAGCAAAAGTCCTCCAACTTCATTCTTCCTTTTTAAGATGTTTCTGGCTATTTGGGGACCCTACCCTTCCAAATAAGTTTGATAAATTGTGTTTTCCATTTGTTTAAAGAATGCTGGTGGAAGTAGAAATGACATCTTAATGATATTTAGTCTTCCAATCCATGAGTGTAGATTGTTTTTCCAATTATTTAGGTCTTTAAAATTTTTTTTTAGCAATGCATTGTAGTTTTCTGAATACAAGTGTCTTACATCCTTGGTTAAGTTTATTCCTAAATATTTGATTCTTTTAGTTGCTATTGTAAATGGAATTTTTTCCTGACTTCCTCCTCAGATTGCACATTACTAGTGTATAGAAACACCACCGATTTTTGCATATTGATCTTGTATCCCGACATTCTACTGAAATCTTTATTGGCTGGAGCAGCTTTGTAGTAGATTTTTTGGGACTTTCTAGGTATAGGATCATATCATCTGTGAATAGCTAAACTTTACTTCTTCCTTTGCAATTTGGATGCCTTTTATTTCTTTTTCTTACCTGATTGCTCTAGGTAGAACCTCTAGCACTATATTGGACAACAGTGGTGACAGTGGACATCCTTGTCTTGTCCCTGATCTCAGCGGGAAAGCTTCCAGTCTTTCAACATTGAGTACAATGTTAGCTGTGGGTGTTTCATATATGGCCTTTATCATGTTGAGAAAGTTTCCTTCAATTCCTATCTTTTGTAGTATTTTTATCAAGAAAGGATGCTGACTTTTGTCAAATGCCTTTTCTGCATCAATCAATAAGATCATGTGACTTTTCTTCTTTGATTTATTAATGTGGTGTATTACACTGATTGATTTTCTTGTGTTGAACCACCCTTACATGCCTGGTATAAAACCCACTTGATCATGATGAATAATTCTTTTAATGTGTTGTTGAATTCTATTAGCAAGTATTTTGTTGAGGATTTTTGCATCCATATTCAATAGCGAAATGGGTCTGTACTTTTCTTTTTTTGTAATATTTTTCACCTGGTTTTGGTATAAGGGTGACATTGGCTTCATAGAATGAGTTTGGCAGCTTTCCTGCTTGTTCAACATTTTTGGAAGAGCTTGAGTAAGATTGGTATCAAATCTTCTTTGAATGCTTGGTAGAACTCACCTGTAAAACCATCTGGTCCTGGATTTTTCATTTTGGGGAGCTGTTTGATGATTGTTTCAATCTCTTGTGATTGATTTGTTGAGGTCTTCTATATCTTCTAGAGTCAGTTTAGGTTGTGCATATGTTCCTAGGAATTCTTCCATTTCATCTACATTGTCTAGTTTGTTGGAGTACAGTTGTTCATAGTATCCTCTTATGATCTCTTTTATTTCTGTGGGGTCAGTAGTAATGTCCCTGTTTTCATTTTTTATTTTATTTATTTGCATCTTCTCTCCTTTTTTGTCAGTCTAGCTAAGGGTTTGTTGATTTTGTTAATCGTCTCAAAAAATCAAATTTGGTTTTGTTAATTCTCTCTATTGTTTATTTGCTCTCAATTTCATTCATTAATTTCTGCCCTGATATTTGTTATTTCATTCCTTCTACTTGCTTTGGAAATAGTTTGCTGTTCTTTTGCTAGTTCCTCCAGCTATGTAGTTAGGTAATTGATTTTAGCTCTTTATTCCTTTTTAATGTAAGCTTTGAGGGCTGAAAATTTCACTTTTAGCACCATATTCACTATATCTTATACATTCTGATATGTTGTGTTCTCACTTTTGTTTGTCTTGAGATATTTATTTCTCTTGAAGTTTCTTCTTTCACCTACTGATTATTTAAGAATGTATTGTTTAATCTCCATATATTCTGAATTTTCCCTTTTTCTGCCTCTTCTTGATTTCCAACTTTATTCCATTATGATCAAAGAAAGTGCTTTGTATAATTTTGATCTTGTTGAATTTATTGAGTTCTGCTTTGTGACCCAACATGTGTTCTATCCAGGAGAAAGATCCATGACCACTTGAGAAGAATGTGTATCCTGCTGCTTTGGTGTGCAATGTTCTGTATATATCTATCAGGGTTAGTCCATTTATATCATTCAAGCTCTCTGTTTCTTTATTGATCCTCTGCCAGATGTTCTATCCAATGCTGAGTGTGGTGTATTGAAGTCTTCAACTATTATTGTAGAGATATCTAGTTCTCCTTTAAGAAGTTTTGCCATCTTATTGGGGTGCAAGGATGTAGCTCCAGGTGTCTGAATATTCAGTTTGTGCCAGCCAAAAGTGCCTGCAGTTATCCAGAGAGGCTTGTGCAGGTCTCGCCAGCTTCCTCCCTGCCAGAGGTGGGGCTGGAGCCTAAGTGAGGCCTGCAGTCTTATCTGGGTGGAAAGAAGCCAGTCCCTACCATCACTGTGATTTTCTTTCTTTCTTTCTTTCTTTATTTTTATTTGTAAAATGATATATAAATACATGTGCATATATGTGCATTTGTTTACATAGATGTTATTTGTTATATATATATATATACATTTTTTAAAGGTGCCTAGATTACCCAAATATTACTCAGAAACTACAGGGATTCCCATGCTCCCCACCACCCACACCCCCAACAACACCCCACACAACCATTCCCCATCC
>JAQZBX010030354.1:10542-26946 GCA_029593785.1 Cabassous unicinctus | reverse complement strand
TTTGAAATGTTATATTCATTTATTTATTCAATAAACACTTCACCAGAATTTAATATATGCCAGGCATTGATCTGAATGCTTTAGAAATATTAACTTAGTTTTCTCATAACAACCTTAAGAGTTACTATCCCCATTTTATAGATGAGGAGACTGAGGCACAGAGATGTTATGTAATGTGCCTCAGATCACATGGCTAGTAAATGGTAGGGTTAGGATTCGATCCCAGACAACCTGGCTCAAGTCCACAATTATTTTAACCAACAAAAAAAGCTGCCTCCTTTACTATTATTCTTATTGTTATTTTAAGAACAATAATAGTGTGACCCTATTGTTAAGAGCTTGAGGATACAATTGTGAATGTTATGGTAGCATTCTTCCTTTTTTTTCTGGATGATGGAAAGAGTTGAATTTAAAATGTATGCCTACAGATGACAGCATTTATAGTCAATTTTCTGCTGTGATCCTTGATCATTCTAGATTGAAGTTTTATGCACAAGAAGGGTAGAAATGTATTTGGTTCCAAAGTTATTTCTTTACCATCATTATAATTTAGAAAAATATTCAGCAAGTTCATAAACACATTTAAAGTCTTAATACCACTTTAAAGCAATCCATGAAATCTTTCTAAGTTCATCTGGAAATCAAGAGCTACTTAAAATATTACTGGTCAATTCTGTTGTCTTAAGACAAATTATTTCTAAACTATCCTGGAAAGATACATGAGCCACTTAAGGGCAGGGGCCATGTGTTGTTTATCTCTGTATCTTAGAATGCCTAGAATAGTGTTTGACATCGTATTAGCTCATTGCATGCTTCTTGAATTGAATTTAACGACTTGTTTTCTATGTGTTCTTTTATAAGATTCTAGATCAATCCCAAATTAGCTCCACTTGATCTCTGAAAAAAGAATTCCCAAGAACAGGTGGGAAGCAGGGGGAGCAAATTCCCAAGCCAATGAAACTCTTAGAGCAAAAGAAACTTTACTGTCAAATGTAGGGAAGTCTTCCTCTTGGTGGGCAGCCATGTGGCAAGTATACCTTGGCCAACCACACTGCTATGAACCTCTCCTGGCTGAACAGTAAAAGGATAAGGTCACCCACAACCCAAGAGGAGAGTAAAATTGGAGCCCAGGATTTCTCTATAACTGACCCTGGGAGAAGGGTATAGACCATAACTTGCCAGCAATTACAAAAACTGTCCTCTGGAGGGATATCCCTTTGGAACCACACTGGGGGTGGGTGCATAGGTAGAAAGGAGCAGGCTGGATAAGTGGCTTAGGAGGCACAAATTCACAAATGCAAAGCTGCCTCAGCATTGTGAGAGAGAAAAAGCACAACCAACTAGATGAGAGGTTTCAGGGGTACTGGGATGCCCACTCCTCTACTCCATCTAAAAATGTCATTTTCTATAAGTTGTTAAGGATAAAGGTCTACAATGAGATTCCCAAGAAATTTAATAAAAGGGACCTCAGCATTCATTCAATACCTTGTTTTTACAGATTATGCTACAAGAAGAAATTATGGTTCACCCAAAGTCAAAATTAGGTCATGGGTAGAATCAGAACTAGGACACATAACACTTGGTCCAAGCCCAACACGCCTTCTAGTACACTTCACTTAATGTTTTATTTAAAAGCAAATATCCTTAACAGAAGGAAGACTTCAAGCTTTATCCATCATTCACATGCAGAACTTCCTAAGCCTCAGTTATTCTCCTACCTTCTTTTTGCTCCATCTGTGTACAATCTGAATTTTCTCTAAATTCATCTTTAACCTTTTAACCTGCAGCAGAGGTTGCCAACTCTTCCCTAGTTTCCATTCTGCCTTTTTCCTTTAGGGCAATAGAGCACCCCGGCATCATGCAGTTCTATCTGGGTACAAGGCCCCCCATCTTCCTTGCAGCTGGGTACAGCATGTGACAACAGAATGGGAACAGAAGTGATAAAATGCAACTTCCACTTATTTGAAAGGAAAGTCCTTCCCACAAACTTCCTCCCTTTCCCCCTTCCAACAATCTAGAAAAAGCACGGCAGTGAAGCAGCTTCAGTCCCACAGAGGAGCACAACGCATTAGAGGATGGCAAAGCAACACAACGGAAAGAATCCAGGTCTTTCCGTGGGCTCATGGTCCCAAGTTCCAGGCAGCTACAAGGGAGAGAAATAAAATTCTCTCTTATATCGCATGCTATAATTGGGGCTTTCTTTGTTATAGCAGCTCAGTATTTACCCCCACCTGAAACAACATTCTATGTAATAATGTCCACTGAAAATCTGGATTTTATTAAATCTTTTTTTTTTTTTGGCAAATACATTAAATTATATAACTATTCAAGTAAACAATATTTGTTCAAATACCAGCTAAAAGATCATCCCTATACCACAAAGGCGTATGCACCCAACTTGGGGAAAGACTGATATAAGGGAAGCAAAAGCAAGTTCCAATAAGAATAAACGGTCAGCACTTGTGGGCCTTGAGAGAAAAGAAAGGAAGATGGGAAAAGTAAAGCCTGGGTGCACTCAAAGTCACTTTTTCCTTCTTTACCATTTGGCACTGGGGGAGCCTGCTTTTGGCCACACAGCCCAGGTGGAGGTAAGAGAGGCAGAGGCAAGGCCACCCGACCTCACCTCCTTCTTTAACAAGGAAGCTGGCATTGGCAGGAGCACCTCAGTGGGCTGGGAGCCCAGCGGTGCCCAGCGGTGGACGGAGCTCCTCCGTGGGCTGGGAGCACCATTTTAGGAGTCGTTGCACAAGAGAATCTGGCCTGCTTGGGCCACTCCTCCTTCCCAGTGCAAACCAAGAGAGAAGAGGCATGACATTCAAGGAAGCGAGTGGGAAAAGCAATATTCTCTGTATTTGTCAAGGAAGCAAATCTATGGCATGTTTTTCATCGGGCGCCTCCTCCTGGGTCTCCCCCCCGAGGGGGCGAGGATGAGAGCGTAGATTGGAAACACATGTGACCAGAAGCCTACTACCTCCCTGCCTTCCTACACCCCACCCACCCCCGCCCCCGACCCGCCGACCCACAGCATGCCCACCACGGCGGGCCACATGGCCTTTCCCCTAACTTCAGTGCTTCTCTTTAAACAGAAAAATGTTGTTTTGCCTGGGGCAACCTTGGAAGCCAGAGCAGAAGAAAAATGAGTTTTTAAACGAATTTTCAGAAAACAATATTCATCATTTTATCTTCCCATCTGGAATCATTTTTTTAAAAAAAACACAATGGCAGGTTTTGCTTTCATGTCTATCTCTACCTCTGACTCCTGCATTGAGGCAGAACAGAATTCAGTCAAATAACTCTTTCCTCTTCCTTAGAAGGCAGTCGGTGCAAGGCTTTCCTTTCCCACCAAGGAGCACCTCCCTTAAGCATCCTTCAAGTCACAACGCACAACAGAGACCCTAGCTTCTCCTCAGACCATACGTACTGACTACAGTAAACATATCAAAGTGAAATTTGTAAGTAACTACTTTCAAATGTATGGAAAGGAAAATCTCTTCAGTGCCTGTGCTAAGCAGAGCGGACTTTAAGTCAAATCACTGTCTTAAGTGGAGAGAGCCTAGACTTTAACCTTGAGCAGACCTAGCTCTGCATTGAGTAGACAGTTCAACCCAAGCAAGTTTTATTGCCGTCTCTGAGCTTCGAATTTCATCCTCTGTGAAATGGATAGGGTATTATCATGTAAGATTGTTGGACAAATTAAATGGGATGGTATATATAAACTCGAGTAACACAATGCCTGCCAGGTACTCAGTTAATGTATTATCTTTTTTTCCTTTGCCTTCTTCCCATTTATTGGTGTAAATAGAACTATCAGTGGACAATTTTTATTTGGTTCTTTATGCTTTCCTGTATTTTCCAAAATTCTTCAGTGATCATGTATTGCTTTCATGAATAAGAACAAAGTTATTTACAAAGATATCCACATGTGATCTCTGTAAAGAAACCTACTTGTCTTCACGGCCAAAATTCACCTACACTACGCTTGTTTTTTTACACCCAAAAATAAACTTTAAGGAATCATATAATTTAGGGTAAATTAGTTCAACTGATAATAAAGATAAAGTAACTCCATCGGAGCAATGATTAAAGGAAGATTGTCTGCTTGTTTTTTAGACTTCATCCCACTGGAAAATAGATATAAGCAACAACTAAGATGTTACAACTGAGAACTATGAAATGCAATTTTCTTTCACTACAGGATGAGAGGAAAATGGTTTTGGGTAGAGAATGGAACAAGCACTTTGAAAAATTTGATTGTTCAATTATGTCTAAATGATTGTATGGTACTTAAACATTTCACAATCTTAAAATGATTTTTTAATATTATGGTGTTTATAAACTACAAAGTGGTTCAGAATTATTCTTTGCTGGAAATCCAACAACCTTAGTGCATACATACTGTGATGGTTAGGCTAATGTGTCAACCCGGCCAGGTAATTGTGCCCAGTTGTTTAGTCAAGCAAGCACTGGGCTAATTGTAATACAAGGACATTTATGGGTTTTAGTCATCAGTGAATTTATTGCATAGATGGCCAATTACGTCTACGATCAACCAGGGAGATTGCCATCAGCAATGAGTGACACTTTATCCAATCAGTTGAATGCCTTACAAGGGGAAGTGATTTCAGCATTCAGAGAGAATTTCCCAGCTTGTCTTTGGACAGCCAACGTCTCCCAGAAGCTCATCAAGGACCTTCACTGGAATTTCATCGGAGCCCCTGGTTTGCAGCTTGTGGAACCTGGACTTGTGCATCCCCACGGTCACATGAGAGACTCTTATAAAATCCCATACTATTTACAGATACCCCCTGTTGATTCTGTTTCCGTAGAGAACCCTGAGTAATACACACACCAACCTAACATTTCAGCACAGTGCTGCTGCTGGAGGAAAGAGCTACCCCATATCTACTAGCAAAGAGCTTGATCCTGTTCAGCTATCACCTACAGAATCTTTATTCAGCTGTATACTATGTCTACTAATTTTTTTTAAAGATTTATTTATATTTATTCCTCCCACCCCCTTGTTTTGCGCTCGCTGTCTGCTCTCTGTGTCCCTTCGCTGTGTGTTCTTCTGTGTCTGCTTGTCTTCTCTTTAGGTGGCACAAGGAACTGATCCTAAGACCTTCCAGAGTAGAGAGAGGTGCTCAATCTCTTGTGCCACCTCAGCTCTCTGGTCTGCTGCATCTCTTATTGTCTTTCTTCTGTGTCTCTTTTTGTTGTGTCATCTTGCTGCGCCAGCTCTCCTGCGAAGTCCAGCACTCCTGCATGAGCCAGCTTGCCTTTCACCAGGAGGGCGCGGGACTCGAACCCTGGACCTCCTATATGGTTATGTCTACTAATTATAAAACAATCTACATACTATGTCAAATTATTGGTAATAAAACATGGGGAAGTTAATTAGAATCTATATAAGAACATTTCTTATATCTCACTGCTTGAAGAAAACAAGTCTGAGAAATACAAATGGACAAAAGGCATTATGGGAAGCTAAAATGGACACAGGACATGATGGAAAGCTTGAGCTGCTGCAGCCCAGGTCTTACCTGGTGTGTGCCCCCAGGCCTGGAGATTAATTCTGGGACATTCCAGCCCCAAACTTAGGTTTGCAGAAAGTTTCACAGGGGAAATTCTAACATTTACAGATGTTCCCTGTCCCACCCCCAGAGATCTCATGGTTGAATTTGGGGTATGGTTTAGGAATCCAAATTTTAACAAGTATCCCCAGGAAATTCTTAACTAGGTGTCAGAAAACCATACTTATACCCTACACTCACTGCAGGTGAGAGGCAAACATTTCTTTAATTATCCTGGCAAAGATAAAGCTTGAAGAATTTTCTTTGCTGTGGGAGATTGTGTCGAAAAGCAGAAAAAAAGTGGTGAATATTTATGGAGAAAATATACTTGAAATTTTATTTATTCAAAAAATATTTATTATGTATCAACTAGGTGCCAGACAGTGTCCTATAGGGCAAATTAGGCAAACACCTCTATCTGATCTCTCATCATCGTAAGAAACCTAATTTCTTCTCAAAACAATAGGAAAGACCTAGGGAAGGAGATATTGAATAGATTAGTAGCCAGAAACATCATAGAAGGCAATTAAAAAGGAGAAGAAGAAGAAGGAAGAGAAGGAGGAACAACAAAGTCCTAACAGCCTCTTCAAAATGAGATGGTTAAAGGAAATGGTGACAAAACTCTTCTACTGACTGAGGCTGATTATATTTTTCATGCATAATAAATGGGGTTACCACAACTGCTGTGACAAGTCACAGATTATTGGACCAGCGTTGGCTTTTGTAATTCTTTTTAAGTGAGTTCCTAGTATGCGTAAGAATATACTATAAAATAAAGGGAGAAATCAATGCATAAAAATTTCTTGATCATTACTGCAATTTTAAGTTTAAAAAGAGGCTCACTTTTCCAGAGCTTTAGATTTGTTATGGTTTAGTCAGTTTGTTCCACTGTTCAAAACATAACTGGGACCAAGTAGATTTCTCATTGGCAAGTGACATATCTGCCCTTGGTCCCAAAGTGGCAACCTGTTTGATTTTTCACAAGAGGAAAGTACTTGCCCCCAGACTGGTTGCAGCAGGGCATAAAAACCCTTTATGCCTTCACTTCCTCATACCTGCTCTCCCCTGTGATAAAAAACAAAAACAAAAAACAGGTTAAAACAAGATTTTCATGGTATATTTCTGATTGTTATCTCAGCTGACTGAAAAAAACTTTCTCACAGATGTTATACTTTTGTTTTCTGGTATTTTGAGGTAGATTTGTTGGATTTCAACTAATTCTTTTTAAACATAACTTTGTGAAATAAAAATGAAAATGCACCAAAGCCAAGTGGGGTTCATATCAATAATGTAAGGACAGTTCGATAGTAGGAAATCTACTCATATAAAGAACCATGTTAGTAGAACAAAGGAGAAAATGATATAATTATATCAAATTCTGAGACCACATTTGATAACATTCAGCATCCATTACTGATAAAGACAAGTAAGAATAGGACTAATCAATTACATCCTTAAAGTGATTTTTAACATATTCAGGTGGGTTCATTACCACCCTTTTCCTGGGCCCCATGCTTTGGAGCCCACAGCCTCCCACTCCCATTACTGGACCACCCTCAGGGTATGCAGGACCACAGAATCCCTGCCCAAATAGCCCCAAACCCACCTGCAGGGGAGCACGATCTCTCCCGAGTTCATCCTCCAGGGGGCAGATCATACCACACCACAGCGTGCACACCCCAAGCCCTAGGGAAGCCAAAGAGTGGCTGTTTACAAGGGGTTGAAATCAGAACTTGGGAACTTAGCTGGGGTTGTCCAGCTCACAAGCTGAGCATTAAGCCCCTCCACTGGGGCAAAGCTAGCAGTGATGTGAAAAAGGGAGTAGACTAAACCGGCTTGATTTCCCATGGATTACATTTCAGCACAAGCTCTGAAGAGTTCTGAAATTCTGTATTTGAACCTGGCTTCCAGATCTTTTTGGAAGAATATTTGTCATGATAGGAAGATGGAATTATTTTACTTCACAATGTATAGCTTGATTAATAACTTTAAAATATTTACAGATTTTTCATGTGGGCCTCCATTTGGACTCTTGTCCCAGTTCATAAATGTCAGGGGCAGGCCAATACAGGAGATTGGAGCAGAGTGGAGTGCAATAGAGAATAGTTTCATCTAGAGCCAAAAACCGCTAATATCTATAATGGGAAAAAACAAAAAACAATTAATCCTTTTAAAGCAGAAACAAAATGAAAATGCCCATTATCACTACTATGAATTAACATTGTTCTACAGGCATTAACTAAAACAATTAGATAAGAGAAGGAAATTGCAGGCACAAACAATTGATGAGGAAGAAGCTAATTGCCATTAATTTGCAGATGATATGGGTGTATGACTAGAAAACCTAAGAGAATAAACTGGAAAAAAAAGATTAGACATAACTTAGAAAGTTCATGAATTTGACATGTAACAAAATTAGTATTCAAAAATCAATAGCTTCCCGTATGGATGTAGTTCAGTGGTTGAGCACCTGCCTCCCACATTCAATTCCCAGTACCTCCTGAAAAAAAAAAAAAAGCTTCATTAACAAATAAAATAGTAGCAAGTTCTATTTGTAATTGCAAAAAAATATAAAATACATACACATAAGTATAATTTTAAATTTTGCAACATATAGAAATTTTGCTTTTAGGAGGATAAATAAACCTTCAAAAATAGTCATGAAGATTCTGATAAAGAAGAATAAGGAAACCAGCTGTACCAGATATTATTATAAAGCTATAGTAATTTAAAAAGCATGGCACCTTCTCCATGAAGAGAAAGATGGGACAATGAAACAAAAGACAATAACCAGAAATGGACCAAAACGGAAAAAGAAATTTAATATACAATAAAGGAATTATTTCAAGTCAGTTGGGAAAGAGTGGATTTATAAAAAAAGATGATATTGGGACATTTTATGGCAACAACTATGGGATTGGCAAGGAATGTAGAATTCTGTAGACTCCTAACTTCAAAGCAAACCCCAGAAACATGAAAGATATCAATGTCTAAAATTAAACCATAGTAAAGAATACTAGATATAGTCTGAAACGGACTTGGCTGGTCTTTGTCCTAGGTTCCTGGGAGGTAATGGTAGGCCCGCTAGATCACACCTGCTAGTTTATGCCAGTTAGATGACTCAGCCTTGGAAGGCTGGCCCAACAAGAAAGCCCACCCATGTGATTAGGGAGGTGGGGCTTTGAGCCATGTCATATCAGCCCTACCTCCAGGCTGGGAAAGGGAGGTGAACTGAAGATTGAGTTCAACCAGGTAGGTATTGATTCAATCAATCATGCCTATGTAATAAAACCCCATAAAAACTTGGGACACCTGAAGCTTGGGTGCACTTTGCTGTTTGGTCATATGCATCAATGTACCAATAGGGTGACACATTCTGACTCCATGGGGAGAGGACACTGGAAGCTTCACATTTGAGACCCTCCCAGACCTGGCCCTCTGCATTTCTTCTTTGGGCTTTTTCTGTTTTGCATACTTTTTGGCTATAATAAAACTGTAATTATAAGTGCAGTGCTTTCCTGAGTTCTGTGAGTCATTCTAGAGAATTATTGAACCTGAAGGGGGTGGTGGGAACCCCCAAAATTGTAGCCAGTTGTCAAAGTGTGGATTGCACAGGATGCCCTGAACTTGAGGCTGGTGTCTGAAATGAGGGCAGTCTTGTGGAACACATCCTTAACCCATGGAGTCTGGCCTGACTACGCATTGCAGTTGGTGACAGAAGTTATCAAAGTCATTTCATTAGAGAAAACAAGTGGATTTTTGTATCAATTTGAAGTTTAAGCAAAATACAAAGCATAAAAGAAAGGAAGGAAAATTCTAATTACGTTTAAAAAAAAATTTAACACAGGAAAAAAACAATAAGATGGTACACACGTATAAAAAGAAAACAAAAAGAAAATGAGAAAACAATTGCAACACAAATGGCAAGGAGCTAATCACCTTAAAATATAAACCTAACATGTAATGAACAAATTAATAAGAAAAAGAAAAATTTAATAGAAAAAAGATAAAGAGGGAATAACATGCAAAGACCATTCCCAGAAAAAAATGTAAAAAGATACTCAACTCATTTTTTCGTACTCAAGCTTTTATACAGCAAAGATCAAAAATTCAATAATAATATACTATCAATGCAGATGTGGAGAGATAAGCATTCTGTTCAGTTCTTGGTAGAGTATACATTGGTACTCTCTCTCCTTGACTCCACAATTCCAGCTCTAGATATTTACCCTGAAGATATTCTTGGCACATGAGTACAAACACCTATGTAAAAGTATATTTGTGGGGAAGCGGGGGTGGTTCAGTCAACAGAGCCCCCGTTTACCATGTGTGAGGCCCCGGGTTCGCTTCCCGGGGCCTCCTTGTGAGGGCAGGCCGGCCCAGCAAGGGGAAGATAAGCAGACACGGAGAAAAGACACACAGCGAATGGACACAGCAAGCACAAGCAGCAAGAGGGTGATAAATAAATAAATAAATAAATCTTAAAAAAAAAAAAAAAAAAGGTATATTTGTGCAGAATTATTATCTGTAGCAAAAGACAGAAAACAACCTAAATGCCCATTACCAGGGAGTGGTTAAATAAGTGTTTGCTGCCTCCATTTAACTGAATATTACACAGTCATTTTTTAAATGGTACATCAAAATGTATATTCAAAGAACTGAGTGTCTAATAGACATATCATTAGTGAAAAAAGAGCTGTGAGAACAATGTACACAGGTGTTTCCATCTGAGTGCATATGTTTAAGGGTTAGATATTCATATATGTGTGTAGATGCAGAGAAAATACCTAATTCTCAAGAAACTAACAGTTATAGCCTTGGAGGAAGACTATAGGATGAGAGGTCAGAGGTTGGAAGGAGGCTCTTCCCTTCCTGTTCTCTTATATATTATTTTTCTGATTATGCATATGTATTCATTAAAAAAAAAAAACACCTTAAAATATTGAGATCTTTAAAAACATTTTTTACACCCAAAGCAAAAGTCACAAAAGAAAAAAATAGGTTGAACTTCATCAATATTACAAGTGTTTGTGTTACAAATGATTCCATCAAGAAAATGAAGGCAACCCACAGAAAGGGAGAGAATTTTTCAAATGACATCTGATAAAGGACTAGTATTAAGAATGTTCAAAGAACTCCTAAAACTCAATAACAGATTTTTAAATTTTTTTTTAAATAAACAAAGACTCTAATTTTAGACATTTCTCCAGAGAAAATATACAAACGTACAAAAAGCACGTGAAAAATGCTCTAACACCATTAGCCATCAGGGAATTACAAATCAAAACAATGAGATACCACTTTACATTGACTAGGATGGCTGTGAGCAAGAAGACAGACACTAACAAGTGTTGGCAAGGACATAGGAAAATTGGAACCCTCCTACACCACTGGTGGGAATGTAAAATGGTGCAGGCATTTTGGAAACAGTGTGGCAGCTCCTCAAAATGTGAAACATAGAGTTATTATATGGCCCAGCAATTCTACTCTTGGGTACATATCCAAGAGAAATTAAAACATACACCCACACAAAAAATTTCCACATGAATTTTCATAACAGCATTATTGATATAGCCAAGAAGTAAGAGAAACCCAAATGTCCATCAACTGATGAATGGATAAATAAATCAGGTACAATACAAGGGAATGTTATTCAGCCATATAAAGGAATGAACTACTGATTCATGCTACAACATGGTTGAACCCTGCAAACATTATGCTAAGTGAAAGGAGTCAGTCACAGAAGGCCACATACTGTATGTATGTTTCCACTTATATGAAATGTCCAGGATATGCAAATCTATATAGAGAAAAAGTAGATTAGTGATTGCTTGGGATGTTTGGGGGTATGGGAATGGGGATTGACTGCTAATGGGGATACAGTTTCTTTTAGGGGTGATGAAAATGTTCTAAAATTAGATTATGATGATGGCTGTAAAAATCTGCAAATATACTGAAAAACATTAAATTGTATAACTTAAATGGATGAATTTTATGGTATATGAATTATAGCTCATTAAAACTGTTTTTTAAAAAAGTGTCAGGGCTACAAGAGCCCTTCAAGGTCATCTGGTCCACCCCTTCTTTTATACTTCTGAAAGCTGGAGTCCGGAAAGGTTATCAGGTACCCTTCCTAAGGGATTACTGATACTCAGGGGCAGGTCAGAAAACTCAGGCCAAGGAGCCCCGCCCCATGTAAGATGGTGGAGTGAGAAGTGCCAGGGCTCCACCTCCCCATAGAAACTTTCAACAACCAGCAAGAACAGGCAGAAACATCTTTCTTAAAGCTCCAAAAAACAGTTAAATGACTACAGGAATAGGTCAAGTGCCAAATCAAGAAAAAGGCTAATAAAAAGTTGTAGGATCCAAAGTGTGTACCCTCAGTGGCTCGAGTTTCATCAGAGTTGTTTTGTTACCTATTCAGTTCAGTTCAGAATGTTTTCATTAATTCAAAAGGAAAAATCTCATACCCCCTTATACCCTCACATTATATACTTTGGGTGGATTGAACAAGGCATGGGACTATATAACACAGTGAACCCTGAGGTGAATGATGGTTAATAGTACAAATATGAGAATGTTCTTTCATGAACTATAACAAATATATTAATACATTGTGTTAATAATAGGGTGGTTTGTAGGAAAAACACACCAAATATAAGCTATGGACTATAAATAGCAGTAATATTATGATGCTCTTTCATCATTTGTATTAAATGTGTTACAACAATGTAAAGTGTTGATTGTGGGGCAATGTATGGGAATCCTGTATGGTATGCATGATTGTTTTAACTCACAACTTCTTAAATTAAAAAAAAAAAAATTTTTTTTTAAGTGGTAGGATCTCTTGATGGCCTAGCTAGACCCTCCCCATCCTTCACCAACCCAGTGCAGCACCAGCCCATGATTCCAGTGTGTGGATCCCTGATCCCAGTTCCAGCGGGAGCAGAGTAACCCTCATGCACATACTGGGAGCATGTATGTGTGGCCTAATCTATTTGGTGGTGGCCCGATGGACTCACCGTCCCAGAACTTGCCCTGAGTGTAGAAGGCAGTTCACAGAGCTCTCCTATGCCACACTGTGAGAGCGCAGTTGAGTGCTGTCTGGGGCAAGGGGTTGCTGGCTGTAGGACACACAGGGCAGTGCCCAGGACCTTGAGGAAATTGTTGCCTAGGGAAGAGGGGACATTGAGAACCATGTAAATGGGGGAATTCCTAGGGTCATACACACACATCCAAGACAAGACACAACCACAGAAAGGATCAGGGAGGCCCCTACACTTTGGCTGGAGCTATTCTCTAAACTCATTGTATGGATAAGCCCTGAAGGAGAGGACTTTTCTGGTGACCCAGAAAATAAATAAACCAAAAATACCCTATTAAGTTAATACTCACAATTAGTGATCAACAATTAACAAGTGTCTGACAGATGTGTTGGGTAGGGTGTTTAGATATTATTTAGGTAAAGTGATCATTGTCTGTGAGGAGGTGCCATTTAAGCTGATGAGGAGTCAGGCATAGAAGCAGCAAGAGAAGGCTGGGGGTCCTTGACACATTGCAGGCTGTGACACCTGAGCACTGGCTTGGGGTGGGGATGGGGGTTGAGCAAGCAGAGCGTGGAGGCAATGGAATTAGGTTTGGATTCCATCCTAAATGCAATGGGGAGCCACTGGATGGTTTAAAGGAAGGTGGAGTATGGGAACAATAAGATCTGATGTGTAAACTGCCTCTGGCTACTGAGTGGACGATGATGGAGAGAGGCGTGAGAATAGAAGCAGAGCAATCAGCCACCAGTAAGGCACAAGTCTGATGAAACTGAGTACCATCTGCAGCCCAGGCAAGAGATGATGGTGGCTCAGACCGGGTGGAAGCAGTGGAGATGGAGAGAAGGGAGCCAATTCCAGGTGTGTACCAGAAGTAGAACTGACAGTACTTCTAATGGATTAGACATGGGAAGTAAGGGAGGATGGGTGACTCCTGGGACCCCAGCCTGGTGCTCTGTTATCAGCCAAAGCCTCACTCCTTGAGAGCAGAAAAAGAGAGTCTATGCAGGACAAATGGTCAGAGGAGGAAAGGGGGCTGGGCGTGAGTACAGAGTCCTTGTACCCTTACAAGTATCTCCCATGACAAGATGAAATGGGGAGGCGAATGTAGCTCAAGCAGCTGGGCTCCCACCTACCACATGGAAGGTCTTGGGTTCGGTTCCCCATGCCTCCTAGGGAGGATCAGCACAGCGAGCTGACGCAACAAGATGACGCAACCAAGAGACACAGCAAGGAAACACAGTGAGAGATGCAACAAACAGGGAGTGGAGGTGGCTCAAGGGATTGGGTGCCTCCCTCCCACGTGGGAGGCCCTGGGTTCAGTTCCTGGTGCAAACAACCGGGGAGGGGGGCGGGGGGAGAAAGAAAGAAATAAATCTTAAAAAAAAAAAAAAGATGAAGTGGGCAAGTCTGTCCTGTGCCCCTGAAAGAGTCTTGAGTCTGGGCAAGATGTGTCCTCTGATACCCCTTAGGCTGGGAAACAGAGCTGGGCTCTCTCTCCACTGCCACCACCGCACAAAGGGGAAGAAAGGCCTTCTGCTCTGGAATTATGGGAATGAGGCTCCAGCTTCCACACTCCCAGTTCTGTTCACTCCCCACAAGCTGCACTTGGACACCCAATGCTATTGATACAGCAGATATTATTTTAACAATAGCTTCCAAGATAATTAAGTCAGTGAACATCTCTGCCTGGGGACCGATAGGCAGGGTCTGTGAGAGGGTGGGACAAGGGTGACTGCACATATCAACACTATTAAAAGAGGTGAGAATTAGCAGAGGCACTTAGAGGGATTTCCAAGAGTTGTTAAAGGTGATCAAAGCCTTTTCTTCCTCAATAAGACCTTAATTGTGCCGAGAGTCACCACAATTAAGCAGTGGGTAGCAAATAAAATGCCCTGGCTCTCTGGAAGTGAAGCAAGGAAATTGTGAAACTGGGTTTCAACAAGCAAGATTTTCAAATTACTGCCAGCAAAGTTACCAGATCGCAGGATCTGAGGCGGTGTGAATACAGTAACACACTCCACTGTTTCCACTCTAAATCGTCACATTCTGAGGCCAGAAAGGCCCTGAGAGCCTCCAATCCAAGGTTGGTTGTAGCCAACCTGGGGCCCAGGGAGGTAGTGTGATGTGATTGAGGCCACACAGCTGGTGGTGGCACAGCCAGGACCAGCCCCCGATGGTGTCTGTTTCTAGGTGGGCGGGCATTTTGGAACAAGGCACATTTGACCTTGGAGCTCCTTGCTCTCCCCACCCTGCCCCTTGTGCTCCCCTTCCCAGGAGAGAGCAGGTCAGGCTCCTCTCTGGCCTTCACGATGCAAAGGGGCCAGGTGCTCCCAGGAAGACCAGGAATATGGCTGGTTCTTGGGCTTCCATAGCACTCTCAGCTCTCCGTCTGGTTTTCTCCCTTTGCTAATCTCTGTGGTGCCCGACTGAGCCGGCTCAGAGGGCCTGGACTTTGACTTAGCTGTCTTTGTATTCCTAGTGCCCAGATTGGGGTCTAAGACATATTTCATAAGTGTTGGATGAATGAATGGCTGGAGGCGGGGAAGGGAGGAAGAAGAGCTGGAGGAAGAAAGGAGCAAGAAGGAGAGGGGTAGGGGACGGAGGGAAGGAAGGAGAGATGGAGGGATGGAGGGACGAGAAGAAAGGAAAAAGGGAAGAAGGAAGAAAGAAGGGAAGGAGAAAAGACGGGAGGGAGAATAGGTGAGGAAAGGAGAGAGAAAGAAAGCAAGGAGAAGGAGAGGGAGGAAGTATGGAAGAACTAGCCCTAGAGAACACCTTCCCTGGTCACTGGCCCAGGAATCCAACCTTCCCCTTCCATCTTCCGCCATCAACGCTTACTGCCCTGTTCCCTCAAGCCCTGCTCCCTGCCTTGTAATGTACCATCCAAATGATCTGACAATGAATTAGTGCATTAGAATGACAAATTAATTCCTCAGCAAATTTTAAACTGGAAAAAAGTATATATGTCTAATCCAAAAGATTAGGGACAAATCACAGGACTGGCGGGTTTTTGCATGCCCCCCCAAATTGGCCTTTCCTGCCTAGGAATTCAGCAAGTTCCATTCATCAATCGAGAGAAAATAACCACATGTAGAATCCAAAGTGGACACTTGTCCGATAGTTTTTCTTAAAGACTGAACTTCTTATCATAGCTTAAAGTAGGCAGGGCTTTCTTTTACACAACCCAAAATACTCATCCCTCCAAGGTAATGTGATGCTATTTAAAATATTTAGGAGAAAACACTATCAGATTTGACCAATTAGCCCAACATCAGGATATCACAAAATTGCTTCTTAAACCCTAGACTAGTCTCTGGGCATGTTTTTCTAAATTTGAAAAAAAGAAGAAGAAAAAGTTGTAACAAAATAATTGAGCACTGAACAAGATTATCAAATTGATTCTGCCAAAAAAAATTAAATACTTAATCTTTGTTAGACACATTTTAAAGAATCTAAACTTCTCTTACTGTGTTACAGTAACTTATCATTTCATCTCTGAATGGATAACTCTTATAAGATTAATTTTGGGGCTGCTACTCTAAAAGGAAAATATTAGCACAAACCACAAAAAAAACTTTGAAGGAGCTTAGGTGCCATGGACAATATTTGCTTTCATTCCGAATCCCTTTTGAATATTTGCTGGAGAAGAAAGTGCGTTACCACCTTTTATTTATTGTTAAATAATTCTTTGCCAAACACGGAATATTGAAAAGGTTTTTTTTCCCATTCATTTTTGTATTATTTCTAGAACATTTAGGGAGGACCTGTAACCTTCCGGGGGGGGGGGG
>JAQZBX010030354.1:0-10442 GCA_029593785.1 Cabassous unicinctus | reverse complement strand
AGAAAGACAAGGACAATTCCAGAAGCAATCCCGTGGCCCATGTCTTCCGAGCGGCAGAGAACAATTAACCCCTTGCACAGATACGGCAGAGACAAACTTCAGCTGATTCGTGTTGCCTGTGAGGAGTGCAAATATCCATCCCTGCCCAGCTGGGGCCACCCTGGACCCACTTCCCACCTGAGCTGTTACAGAGATTGAGGACTGGGCCACAGGATTTATTTTAATTACATCTCCTCAAAGGCAGGAAAGAGTGGCAAAAAGGAATAGATTAAAATTAGCCTTTCTTTCACCCCATCCATCAAATATGCAGAAGCTTCTGCAGAAGGCAACACAAGGTTGTTTACAAAGTATGGATCTGGGAGTTTGTCAGATTTGGGTTTGATTCTTGGCTCTGTGACTTACTAGCAATAAAAACGTTGGATAAGGTACCACCTTCCCGAGCCCCCCATTTCCTCATCTGCAAAGTGAGCACACCTGTCCCACTTACTTCCACTACTGAGACTTTCACAGGAGAGAAGCTCCAGAAGTGATTATCACTGCTGTTGGGCCACCTGACGCTGGGCGCCGTGAGGACCCCTCGGAATGTGGTTCAATCGCCGCCAACCTCCTCTGCATCCCAGAGTGCACAGGAGTCCTGCCCTAAGGGAGACGGTCAAGAAGAAGCTGAAGTTTTCTGAAGGGCTCTACTCTCCATCTTCCTACTTGGGGAGGAGCCTTGGGCACAGGACACGACCTCTTCATTTCCTTGACAAGCTCCCGGTGAGACTAATAGAAGCTGAAGAGCCTGGCCCTGAGGCTGACCCAGGCTGATATCAGCCCAGGAGGCATAGGCCCAAGACACCAAATCCTACCTGCATGTACGCACACACCAGGCGGCAGAATGACAGATGGGATTTCCAGAGAGCACTGCTCGGTGTCCTCTTCTCTGGATTACACCTGAATATCTGAATCTCTCTGGATTCTGGATTAGAGAGGCCCCAACGACCACGTGGCCCCAGGACCACAGAATCCTGTGTCTGGAGAAACCTCAGGCATCAGCCCCACTTTGCTGTCAATGGCTCCCCATTGCCCTCAGGACAAGGTCAAATGCTTAGTCGTGTGTAAGCCACCACCTGGCACACATTTTGCACTCTCTCCTGCAGGTTCCAAGCCCATCCTCTCTCTGGCTGCGGAGTCTTCACAGATGCCACTTGTCTGTCTGAAATGCTCCTCCATCTCATCCCACCTCCAGCTTTTCCTGGCCAGCTCCTCCTCATCCTCCAGTCTCAATCTAAATGACTTTCCTTCCCTGGCTCTTTAGACTCAGTCATGCCTTCCCAAACCTCACATGTATACTTCCCATTCAGTAAAATGTGTCACCTTAAAATTACTTTTTTAATGTTAGTCTAACTTGCTAGATTATAAAATCCAAAAGGATACAGTGCATGTCTGTCTTATTTTCATGTCCTCCCCATTGCCCAGCACAAAACTTGGCACAAACTGAACACTCAATGAACAATTATTGAATTGGGTTTAGACCATTGGGTCTTACCACCTTCATTTTATACAGGAAACTGAAGGAGACCGAAAGAAGTGAAGAAATGTACCTAAAGCCAACACACATTTTTGGCTGCAGCCATGAATTAGAACCCAGCTGTCCCAGCCACCAGTCCCAGGATCCTTCCCGTGCCTCCCTCCCCTTTCTGATGGTGCTTAACTGCCATGTGTCATGATGTTTGCACTTAAACATTGATTCTAGACATGGATCATGATTCAGTTAAGATGGTCTGATGTCTACCTTCGGCATCCTGTATGAGGATGAACTGGGAAAACTGCTATTTCTCAAACTCCTGTGGACATGCTGGGATTCTTATTTGGACATCACACAGCTAAGCACACAGTTAGTGTGGTGGAGCACAAACTACCCCCTCCCCCACTTCACTTAGTGCCTTAGAAAAATAAATGCCACATGACAACATCCCTTTGGTGTAAGTGCTCAAATGGCCTTCTTTCCCCAGTGAGGAAATATCCCAAATGAGTGCAAGCTTCCCTCCAGTGGTGTCATTTTCAATGAAGCTTGCCTGTGTCATTTGCAGTTAGGGGTTCATTGGTCAGAAGTGTTTTCCAGGGATGTGCACAATGGAAACCATTAGAGAGATAGTCAGAGCCGCCAGCTAGCCCAAAACTTTAACCCCCTGTATCAGCTGCTAAAAGAGAGGAAAGGTGAGAAGGCAAGAGAGTGCCAGCCTTGTACCAACACATTCAAGTGGGGTTTTAACAAGAGCTGCAGTGCTGGATTTGAAATAATTATAACATTAGCAATATCTTTCAGATTATTAAAGACATTAGATAATTAAAAGATCTGACAACACTGTTCAAGAAACTGTATGCCTCCACTGCAAGTTACTATAGAATTCTATCATCACTTATTTTTTGGGGGGTGTGGGGGGGATCTCAGTACTCATGGGATAACTTTCAGGATCATTTCTCAGTTGGACAGCTTCATCCATGAATCCCAGAGAATGGTGACATTCTCCTTTTACAAGGCATTGGGTAGTATAGGCATTCTCATCTCCGCAACCAGAGTCATCAAAAATAAATTAGGACTGGAAAAAAAAAAAAAAGAGGATTTTCTCAGGGTCATTATAAAGAGCCCCAGATTCACAATCATGCATCCAGTGAGTTAGAGTATTTCATCTGTGCTCATAACACTGTGTTAGAAAGCAGCCAATGCAATATCTGTGGTACAAATTACAGTCTCTGATCCCAACTTGCCCGTTAGAGCAGAGAAGTAAGTTTGCTCTTTATACTTTATATCTCAAAATGTTTCCGAGTGAAGAGATGAGGAAGTAGATTGAATCCTTAGGTTCCCCCTGTATCCGTCTGTAAATGGGATCTTAGGAATTTCAGTGCTTACCTCGCCTTTTATCAAGCCTGCAGCGTGACTCATCTGCAAGCACAAATTACCTCGCGGAAGTATTCTTAGGAGAAATAATTAGCCACTTGCCCCTCCTCCGCACACTCTCCCGCATTCCTCAGGAGACCCGGTTGCCTGACATAAATCATTTAGGCCTGAGCCCTCGCACACACCTTTCCCACTGGATTCCATAATTGGCAAAGTAGTTGCCAACTGGGTTTAAAGTGATTTGAAATTGTTTTCCATCCAGTCTTGCTGATAGCAAAAGGTTTCCCCTTTACCTCAAGCATGAGTTACAGTAACATGATTGAATGTAACCAGTTATTCAGTTCAAGCTGTGATTCTGATACAGTATAGACAATCTGAATTCCCCTGAGCTCAGTGAGGCCATCTCAATGGTCCGTTTAAGTCCAATTCAATTAGACTCACTATGGTTCTTAGACTTTCTTAGGTATGTTTGCAGCAGCCCTCAGGGTTGAATGTGAGACTGGTATTCATCTAGGACTTTTAAATTAGGTCTCAGGTGTCATCATTCTAAATGAATTATTACAGTGGTGTGTTCGCACTGCTCTAGTTGAAGTTATGTTAGCATCTCCTCTCAACCATTTTAATCCACTGTGGAACGGAACTTGTCATGTAAGGTCTCTGCCAGAGAGTGACTTTTTCCTTGAAACCCAGCTTTTAAAATAATTGGTTGACCAAGTAAACACTGGGATATACATTTTTTAATGCAGGGGGTGGGGAGAAGACCACCTTAATTTATTTTTGCATTTTTTTGTTCATTCATTATACTTTGAAAATGAGCACTAGGAAAGAATAGCTACCTGAATATTGAATTTTCTCACTTTTTTTTTTTTTAAATCAGACCTAAAGGGAAAGTTAATAGATTGGTGGGCTTTCTTTTTTCAAAATGCCCTACTGTCTTTCTGTATAATCTCTCCTTCTAGAGCCTCAACTAACATTTTTGCCTTTCTTTTAATTTCCCGGGCTTTATATGAGCCCCAGTCATGACATCAGGCAAGCATGTGGGAACATCTGCCAGTGTGTGGCTATTGCCGATACATAAAAGAGTACATGCTCATTTTCCCATGCTAGAGGTGCCTAAGAAGCTATAGTTTAGAGTATTCTGGCAGTGACAATAATACCATAGTAGAGAGATCAGCCAGCCTGATGGAGAAAGCACCCCATGCATGTGTCATCGATAACAAATCACATGCTGCGGAGAAAATAAAATAATTACAGGACCGCCTTTGCATTATTAAGGCATTTCAGACACTGTAGCAATGCTCCAACTTCCCCCAAAAAAAACACAGGGTTGCAGTGATGAGCCTCACTCTGAAAATATATGCGAGAGAGTTTGAAACAACAGAGCCATGAAATTCAGAACAAAGCAACGACAGGTGAACAGATTAAATAGGACATTAATTGGGTAGTATATAAATCAGAAACCCAGAATGTGAACGTATTCAGGGTTTATTATTGTTCCCAATGAAAGAAACGCTCAACTGGCAAATTGACTGATATTTCCATATGCTATCTCTGTGATTATAACTAACTGTGACTTTTGTCTTTACAGCAAAAAAAGAGGTGAGATCTTGCAGTTATATAGCAAATTGGATTAACATACCCAAACTGGAAAGTTCAGATCCTCTAACTACTAAAAAAAAAACCAAAAAACTGAATATGCAGAGAGATTATAAAGCTACGTTTACTTTTAGGCATCACTAGAAGGTCCAAAACAAAATATAACTTGCATAGTTTACCCATTAAATATATGCACAATAGAGAAGTAGTGAAAGAAGTTATCCTCAAACCATTTGAAATTACTGAAATTGGGGGGGAGGGGGAATACTAACTGATTTCAGAGTTGAAAATGAGATATTGATGATTTTTTTTTTTTTAGATGCTGATGATTTAAATGGGTGGTCTGGTTATTTTTATTTATAAATACATTTTTAAGAAGTCACATACATTAAGATTAATATTCACTAAGCTAACCTTCACCTGCTGGGATTTTAGGTTTCTCTGATAGGATGTAGATAATTAAACTAATCCTATCTCAGATTCTTTGCCCATGCTGTTGCTCCTTCATGAAAAATTAGTTGCCCCCAAATATGTTCATGGCTTCCTCGTCATCAACAGCAGATCTCAGCTCAATATCACCCCCACAGACTCTTTTCCTGGCCACCCTAGCTAATGTAAGCCCCCTCCTCACTGTCATTCTCTATCTCATTACTCTGTTGCATAGTCTTCTTGACTTATCTGAAACTACCTTATTTATTTATTTGCTGATATGGCTACTGTCTCTTCTCCCATTAGAATATGGGAAGGAAATTTGTTTTATTCCTCTCTATATACCCAATGCCCAGAGAAGTGCCTGGTATAAAACAATAAATATTTATTGAATAAGTGAATGAATAAATGAATGAATCACACAAACACACACAAAGATGATAAAAATTCAAGTCAGAGACAAATTTGTCCACACTCTTCTGATATGAAATCTGGATCTATTCCTCAAAGAAAGAATTGGAGAATTGGTACTATTAAAGACCAAAATGGAACATGTATAAATATGTGCAGTAAAATAAATCACTAATCTAAAATGGTCAGAGAATAAAAAGAAAGGATATGGATCCAGTAATGCACGATATTGGATTTGTAAGTTGTCATTTTGTTTTCCATAGTGTTGTAATCTGGCTAGGTATCCAAGCCTATGTAAATCTGAGTGCTCAGTAGACACCATGAAAGAAAAGCCAGTCCCACAGGGATTTCTGACTCTAGCATTATGGTAGACAAGATGTCTCCAAATAGAACACCAAAAAATGCTGAATAAAATATAAAAAGCATTTTTTTAATGCATGACAAAGATGATGAGAAAGAAGGGGAAGTCCATATGCCATGAGAAATCTCAAATCAAGAGAGGTATCCAAGTTCTGGAACCACTGTTTGCCTAAGGGCTGTCTGTCAATTCCTGGATGTTTAGATCTTGGAGTGTAAATGGCAAGGAAGGAAACAAAACCTGGGGCCCAAACAAGGCAGGAGGTCATATGATATAATCAAAACTTCCCAAAAGTGACAACCTCAGTGGATATATTTTTTAAAAGGTTTATGAGAGGGAGACAGTAGATATGCATGCATGTTTCAGCTTTGTCTCTAGTCTTCCCCCAATAATTTCTAACCATAAGTCAATTTTCATGTGTGTTTCATTGCTGCTGAAGCCCAAGAAAACTTAAGCTAAAAAATTTATTTTAAAGAGGTCTTGGCTAGTGAACCCGCAAATCCTCCCTGTAAGAACACAGGTTAGACTACAAAGAACAAATAAAATTGCAAGGGACATTTGTTCACAATCGCTAGATACATGGGAAAATAGGCCACCACAAGTGTGGGTCTGTAGAAACTGCAAACCATAAAATCAAACCCACAACCTGCAGATATTGGAATAGTAAGATAGAGAATATGTTTTACATGTTTAAAGAAATAAAAATAATTTCAAAATTGTGATGAGGATTAAAAGATTATCAAAAACTTCCAATAAGTTTATAAAAGAATACAATAGAGTTTCTAAAATGAAATAATTGAAATTGAAAAAATTAATAGATGGGTAAAACTGTAGTTTAAAATCAGCTGAAGAAAGAACATAAGACCTTGAAGAACAAATTGAACAAATTAGCAAGAATGAGGCACAGAGAAAGACAGTGTTAAGAAAAATGTGAGAGGTTAAAAGACATGGAGGATAGAATGAGATCTAAAATAAATCTAATCAATGGTTCAGAAAAAGAAATTAGAGGTAATGAAGGAGAGGCAAGTTTCTAGAACTAGAAAATAGCTATCAATCATCAGGTTTGAGAAGTCCAGTGAATCTTAAGAAAAATTCACTAGTCACATTACAGAGAAGGATATCAAAAAACAAAGCAAAGATTTAAAAGCGGCCATAGAGAAAAGATAGTTTACCCACAATTAAATTAATAGCTAAGCAACACTGAAAGCCAGGAAACAGTGGAATATCTTCAAAGAACTGAGAACTCTACTGAGAATTTGAAAGACTATCAAGAATAAAGGCAAAATAAAAATATTTTCTAAAAGAAAATATAATTGAGGCACTTCCTGCCAACAGATTCTCACAAAATGAAATTCTAGAGTATTTAATTCATGAAGAATGAAAATTATGCCAGAGGCAAGAAGGAATGGTGAGAAAATATATTTCTCATTAACTGCATCAAACACTAAAATGTCTAGTTTGAGGGAGTGGGTGTAGCTCAGTGGTTGAGCACCTGCTTCCCACGTACAAGGTCCTGGTTCAATCGCCCGATACCTCCTGAAAAATTTTTTTTTAAAGTCTAGTTTGTGGTTAAAAGAACAATGAAGGTGGAACCAAAAATTCCAAAGCAATGCCATCTGAGTCAGGAGGGGACAACCAGAGTTAAGGGCTTCTTAGGCTTTGTGTATTTGACAGGACAGTAAAGATAATAAATACAGTCTGTGTTAAATCATGTGTGCATGTTAAAATTTTAAGGATAAGCAATAAAAGAAGGGAAGCAGTATATATAAGTTTCAAACAAGTAGATGGGGAAAGATGCAATGAGGAAGGGAAACAGAAAAAAAAAAAAAACTAGTCACAAGAAATACTTAAAGAGGAAAAAACAATTTGTTGACTGAACAAAAAAGTAAAAGAATAATAATGGAAAAACAGAAGGAAGCATTGATTATGCTTCCAGAATAGTTCACAAAGAAATAAGTTAATAGAATACACAATCCATACTTTGAAATACAATCATATTTTATAAACCACAGCACTGAGGTACATTTGAATAGACAAACAGCTTAAAATATACTGATCAGAGGTTTAAAATACCATGCTGGAAGCTTTTTTAAATCATAGTTTAAATAAAAATCTATGTAGAAAGGCATGCCACCTACATAGAGCCACTGTAGAAATATGACAAGCTACATCAGGGTGGTAAAAACAAGTTGAAGAATTGCACACATGATCCTTTTCTTGTTAAAAAAAAATTTTTTAATGTATATGTATATGATTAGACACATACACACAAACACATGTATATAAAATGCATAGAAAACATCTTGGAAGCATGGGAAACTCTTTAACAATATGCACTTTTGCAATGTTTGAAAATTTTCACACAATATGTATGCATTCCCTTTATAATAAAAAAACTAAAAATATAGAAAATGCTCAAACATGAAATTGAAAAGATTTGAGGGACTATATGCAGGTAAGAAAAACGAAAGAGAATAAAATGAAGGTCAGTCTAGATAAAGGAGTGACAAATTTCAGGGCTCTGTTCCCCCCAGAGGAGATATGAAGAATCTGCAAGAACTGACAGAAACATCTTTCTTAAAGCTTCAGAAAAACAGTTAATGGGAAGCGGATGTGGCTCAAGTGACTGGACTCCCGTCTACCATATAGGAGGTCCAGGGTTCGATGCCCGGGGCCTCCTGATGAAAAGCAAGCTGGCCCAAGCGGAGTGCTGGCCCGTGCGGAGAGCTGATGCAGCAAGATGACGCAACAAAAAGAGACACAGAGGAGAGACAATAAGAGACTCAGCAGACTGGGGAGCTGAGGTGGCACAAGAGATTGAGCAGCCTCTCTCCACTCCAGAAGGCCCCAGGATCGGTTCCTGGTATCACCTAAAGAGAAGAAATACAGACACAGAAGAACACACAGAGAGCAGACAGCAAGCACAAAACAACGAGGGGGCGGGGGAGAAATAAATAAATCAAAATATAAATAAATAAATCTTAAAAAATAAAAAAAAACAGTTGAAGGACTGCAGTTACAGGCCACTTAAAAACAGTAGGACCTTCTGGTGCCCTGGCTGGCCTCTCCCCCTTCCCCTCTCTGGCTCAGTGTGGAGCCAGCCCTTGCTTCCAGTGCAGATCCCTAGTCCTTGTTCCAGAGGGAGCAGAGCAACCCTCCTACACATACTGGAAGCATGTATGTCTGGCTCAATATGTCTCATGGCCTGAGGGACTCACTGTCCCAGAACCTGCCCTGTGTGTAGAAGTCAGCTCAAAGGGCTCTCTGAGCAGTCAAAAGGCTGCCTGGGGCAAGGGATTGCTGGCTGTAGAACATACAGTGCGTGCCTGGGATGTGAGGAAACTGTTTCTAGGGAAGAGGGGACATTTGTATCTATATAAACAGGGAAATTCTAGGGTGAAACACACATACCCAAGACAAGATGTGCAGAAAAGACTAGGGAGGCCCCTACACTTTGGCCTAGAGCTATTCTCTAACCTCATTGTATAGAACAAGCCCTGAAGGAGAGCACTCCCACAGGTCAATCTGCAAAGACTGGGAAAAGTGTTTTCTTTTTTCCCTTTTTTTGTTTTTGTTAGTTCCTGGCATTCAAGAAAAGTTCTGTCATAACACTAGCTGGACACAAACTGAAGGAACTGATGCCTCAGAATCTAAATTCCAATAATAACACATTAAAATATCAAAATGTCCAGGTTTCAACAAAAGATAACAAAACACAAAGAAACAGGAAGTGGTGGCACTGCCAAAGGAGAAAATTAAAGCATGTGAAACCATCAGGGAAGTGGGTCAGATCTAGGACATACCAGAAAAACACTTTTTTTAAAAATGGTCCTAAAAATGCTTGAATTTGAAAACATAGACAAAGAACTAAAGGAAATCAGGAAGACAAGAGATGAACACAGAGAGAATATAAATAGAGAAATAGAAATTATGAAAAGGAACCAAACAGAGCTGAAGACTACTGTAACAGAAATTAAAAATTCCCTAGAGCTGGCAGAAGAAAGAATCAGAGAACTTGAAGATAAGATAATTGAAATCACCCAGTCTGAGAAGCAGAAAAAATAAAGAATGAAGAACCATGAACAGATCCTGAGGAACTGTGGGACACCATCAGGCATACCAATATATGCATTATGGGAGTCCCAGAAGCAGAAGAAAGAGAGAAAGAGGCAGACAGAATATTCAAAGAAATAATGGCTGAAAACTTCGCAAATGCAATGAAAGACGTGAAGGCAAGAAGGCAGTGGGAAGATATATTTAAAGTGCTGAAAGCAAAAAATTGCCAACCAAGAATTCTATATCCCAAAAAAACTGTCCTCCAAAAATAAGAGAGGGATTAAGACATTCCCAGATAAACAATTGCTAAAGGACTTTGTTAGACCGACCATATGAAAAATGCTAAAGTGAGTTCTGCAGGTTAAAAGGAAAGGAAATGGAAAGCGGATGTAGCTCAAGTGAATGGGCTCCCATATACCATATGGGAGGTCCCGGGTTTGTTTCCGGGGCCTCCTGGTGAAAGCAAGCTGGCCCGCACAGCGAGCTGGCCCGTGCAGAGGGCTGGCACAACAAAAAGAGACAAGGAGGAGAAACAATGAGAGACACAACAAACCAGGGAGCTGAGGTGGTTCAAGCAATTGAGTGCCTTTCTCCCAAATCAGAGGTCCCAGGATCAGTTCCCGGTGACTCCTAAAGAGAAGACAAGAAAAAGAGAAGACAAGCAGACACAGAGAGCACACAGCAAAAAGACACAGAGAGCAAGACAGG
>JAQZBX010030353.1:0-26848 GCA_029593785.1 Cabassous unicinctus | reverse complement strand
CTGGGCAATTCTCTGTGTATGTTTCCTGCCCTCTCTTCTCATCCTTCTCCTCCTGTCTTCACTGGGATTCGATCCTGAGAACCTCCAATGTGGGAGAGAGGCGTCCTACCACCTGCACCACCTTAGCTCCTGGTTTTTCTGCACGTCTCGTCTTGGCTCTCCCTTGTGTCACTCTCTTGTTACGTCATTATCTTGCTGTGTGGCTCAGTGGGGCCTGATGGCGCACCTGTGCACGAGGCCTGGGAGGCTCACCCGTTATTTTTACCAGAAGGTTCCGGGGATCGAACCCAGGTCCCTCCATGTGGGAGACAGATGCCCAACCACCTGAGCCACATCTGCCCCCACATATATCTTTAAAGCTACCTGGAGGACCAGTTGGAATTTAGGTTCCCTGGCCTCCTTGGCTGTGGCTGTGCAGGAGCCTGACCCACCCAGCTTCTCTCCAGCCTGCCCCAAGGCATGCCCCCTGCATGGGCACATGCCCAGCCTGCCTGGCAAGCTCCATCCCTAACCAACGGCCACCCTTGGTCACCCTAAAGACTTGAGGTGTGCCTGTCAGCTGGCAGGGCAGCCGCTGGGTAGAAGCCTGCACGGGCCTAGAAGCCAGCTTGGGGTCATCTGTACGGGGACTGGGTTTCAAAGCTTGATCCCTGTGCTGTGTGTGTGTGTGTGTGTGTGTGTGTGTGTGTGTGTGTGTGCAGGGAAAGCTGGGGCAAGTAGACACCAGATGGGTATGTTCTCTTGACCCAGGGACAACCCAGCTTGTGGGAGGGTGCAGCTGGAGCGGGGCCAGAGGGAACCTATAAAGTGAGGCCCTGAGCCAGGCCCTCTCATGCCTTGGTGTGGAGTAGAACTTAGACACCACGGTGGGTGCTTTCTTACCTGTTCAAGTAAAGCTATTTAGCCGAATATAAATTCCATCCTAGTAAACCAAGACGCACAAAAATAGAGACGAAAGGGAAAGCTGACACAGCATTTTACTACCTTGAGGACCCCAAAGTTGACACTTTGACTGGGAATATATTTATATCACTCCAGAACAAATCAGTTTGTCAAACAAGTAAAGCAGTTAGCACACGGCTAGGGTGGACCTCACAGCAGCAATGCCAGAATTTCTTCATAAGAGAGACGTAGAGGTAGAATATCTAGCGGGGAGACTTGAAACTGCATTTGTGGTTTACATAAGCTGAAGAAAATGTCAATTGTCCATTTTAAAGAAAGGGTGGGGAAATGGCACTGTTGGTATTTAGCTGTGGTGGTGTGACAAACTGTTCCACCCCCAAATTCCTTTTTGACCTTCAGCTACTGCAAAGCACAGTTAACAACATTACAAAAATCAGACTTGATTCTGCGTCATTTTCCTTTTGGGCACTGAACACAGCATATCTTTGGGGACTTGTAGTCTCAGCCCGGGAGCACTCATCAGTGACACGAGAAAGAAATATAATACAAATGGATAACATCACAACAACACACAGTCTGATTTTGAAATACATTTATGTCTTATGAAAGTAAGTGCAACTTGCGAGGAGTGGAAGAAATCATACTTGGCTAAGGGTGTGTGTGTTATCAGCCCACTTCTCTAGACATACCTGCTCTGAGAAGGAAGGACAAAACAACTCCCTGCCTCTGCTAGAAGCTAGACGAATCTTACACTTGCTCAGTTCACATGAAGAGCATGAGCTAGCTCCTTTGCTATGGATTTGCAGGCAGATTTCACCAAGGCACTCCATAGTGAGTCACGTCTCTAACTGGATACCTGAAGAGTAAACTATTTCCAAGGAATGTAAGTCCCACCCGTTTCACTTCTTGCCCTTAGATTCCATGTTTGCCTTTGTGGCTACCACTGTTTGAGGACCTCAGCTGAACTGGCTCAGTTATGAAAGGGTATTCCAGGCAATCCTTTCAGATAACTCACCCAAGCAGCTCTAAAGCCATTAAAACTTAACATGTTCATAATTTTGTAAAGTCCTGTCATGTGTCTTTTTCTCTGAAGTTAACTCCATAGGAAAGAAAAATGTTACCCCTAAATCCACATCCCTTAGGCTTAGGGTAAAGGACTGTGGGGACTCTGGAACTCCTGGGGGACCACTTTGAGGTTTGGGGGATCTCCCTGCCTAATCTAGGATGAGAACAAAATCCCTACTCAACAAGCGTTTATTGAGTGCCTACTGTGGGTACGTTATCACACAGATGTAATGGAGAAAACAGCTACACATTTCAAAGGAGCTACACCGCGTGTACCCAGAAGATGATCAGGTCTGAGAGAGTCCAGAGCCCAGAGAGCTCGAGGACGTCTTCGAAGGAGAGAGAAGCACTGGAGTTGGCCCTTAAAGGGGAACTAGAATGTCAGCAGGCCTTTCTCAAACCAGGTTAAGAGTATGAGCAAATGCTGGAAGTTGTGTATGGAGACAGAAGTAAGTCCATGTGTTTGTTCTTTTGTTGTAATTTCTAATTGAAGTATAATCTATGCACAGAAAAGTGCCCACCTCCTAAGTGTAGAGCTTGGTGAACGTGAAACCGCCACCAGCTCAAGAAACGGAGCGTCACAGTTTTCCCGAGGCCTCCTTTTGCACCCACAAAGCTAACTGCTCTCCTAACTTGTATTGCCTTAGCTTGATTTTGACCATTTTTCGAAATTAATATACAGTATGTATTCTTTTGCATCTGGCTGCTTTTATTTATTTACTTATTTTTTGAGGGACTGTGGACCGGGGATTGAACCCAGGACCTCGTATGTGGGAAGCCAGCACTCAACCATTGAGCCACATTGGCTCCCCTGAGTTGGCTTTTTCATTTGTTTTGCTTATTGTTTTGCTTTTTGCTTTTTCAGGAGGCACGGGGAACCAAACCCAGGACTTCCCAGGTGGGAGGCAGGAGCTCAACTGCTTGAGCTACATCCTCTCCCCGCTGGCTGCTTTTGCCTGAGGCCGTGCTTGTTAGATTCATCCACGTTGTTGCAAGTAGTGCTAGTTCATTCGCTGCCGTTATTCTGTGGCATTCCATTGGACGAATATGCACAATCCAGCCATCGTTTCTAGTGCTGATGGGCATTTGGGTGGGTTGCCTTAGGCCTTTAATAATAGTTCCATGAATACGCTTGCGTATGAATTCTGGTATCCACTTGAAAGCATTTCTGTTCGGCATATGTACCTCAGCTTTATCAGATACTGTTAACATTTTTTTCAAAGCGTCTAAGAGCTCCAGGTGCTCCACTTCTTTACCAAAACTTGGAATTTTCAGTATTTTAAATTTTATCCATTCTGGTGAGTGTGGTATGGAATCTCGTCTTGGTTTTAATTAAAATTTTTTTTTTTTTTGGTTTTAAATCTTAGTTGTTTACTTTTATTTCAAAGGTAATGCATGCTGTTTGATGAAGAATCCATCAAAACCCTACCTCAATCTCCCCAACCTATTCCCAGGAGGGAATTTGTTAACAATCTTTCTGTCCTTTTTCTTTGCAGATACAATTGTGCAATGTATGTTTACAAAATGGAATCATACACTTTATATTTGCTACAACTCCCTTTCCCACTTAATATAGAATAGACATCTTTTCATGTCTATTTATAGCTACCAGGTATGAGCCTTTTTAAAACTGTATTATCACACCAAAATTTATTTAATTATTCCTTTATTGTTGGACACTCAAGTGATTTCCAATCTCTTGTTATCACTCATGAGGCTGTAGTGAACATTGACTCAGTCATTCAATAAGTATTAATTTAGTACCTACTGTATGCCGTCCAATTCTTGGTCCTAGGAACAGAGCAGTGAACAAAATGGATAAAAATCCTCGTCCTGATGGAGCTCCTCTCCTAGCTAGGGAGGCAGACAGGCAGTAAGATAAGTCAGTATATAGTGTGCTAGTAATGAGTGCCAGGGGGGAAGTAAAGGCATTGGTGGCAGGAGATGGTGGTGGAGGGACAGGTCTGAAATGTTGGATGAGGTGGCCAGAAAAGTACTCACTTGAAAAAGTGACACTGAGTGAAGACTAAGTGAAGCCAGGCTGAGCACGGGAACAGGCTTCCAGGCCGAGGAAGGTGGAGGCTGGCCCAGGCCCTGATGCCCTGTGTCTTTGGCGGGTGACTGGAATGCACATCCTGTCCCTTCCTCCTGGACTTCCCTATCACTAATCAGTTCCTATTCTTCAAAACACAGCCCACCTGCTACCTCCTCCAGGAAGCCTTTCCTAATGCCCCAACAGTGGTTTAGACCGCTCCCTCCTCGGCTCCCAAAGCTGCCCGCCCAGGCGGGAATCCTAGCGCTCCCGGTTTAAGACTCCTCTTTGCTTTCAGCAGGGTGGGAAATTTAAACAAGACCTTGCTCTGTCTGGCTACTGCTGGCACCTCCAGCCACCTGGACTATTTCAAGCTTCCGCCTCCTCAGGCCTTTGTTCTGGCTCTTCTCTGTCTCCGAGTGCTCCTCCAGAGTGCCTGGCATTGCTGGCTTGTTCGTCCTTCAGCAAACCTGCAAATGTCACCGTCTGGGGTGGCCTCCTCACCTCCTTCTCCTTGATGGCCTGCTAGCCCTCTTCCCCGTCATTCTTCATCACAGCACCCTGTTTCTTTCTTTCTGTGCAGTTACAGGAGACTCTTGGTCAAATTCCCTTTCACAGAAACCCCTTACACATAGCATACATTTAAAGATGATTTTCCTCTCTCCTTGGAAAAGTAAGAAAATAGCAAATTGTGACTTAGCTATTGTTCTCATACAAATCCTACAATAAGAGTAAATACCATATTATTGCAATGAATGGAGCATGGATATAATGCTTAAAAGTTCCTTTGTGATATTTCTCCTATAAATTTCTCTTCAAAAATTGTACCAGGTTGTAATTTAATGTTATTACTAACGGACAGAGAGGGACCTGCCTATTAAATCTCAAATGAAAATTTATGGATGCCATCAAATCTGCCCCAGGAGAAATCATAAAAATGTTATGGAACATTGTATCCCCTTGAAGTACGTGCCTGGCTAGGGGCAAAGCCCTCTGCATTCACCCCTCCAAAAATAGAGAGTTCTAGGATCTGACCAGATACATGAAACCCACGATGGCTAGGAAAAGAAAACCAGATGCTAAAAACGTTTTTAACAACAACAAAAATAAGATCACGGTGAAAAAAAATCTTTATCAGCAAAAAAAGTAAGATGATGGCTCTGAACTTCTTTTTAAAAATTCCCTGAATTTTTTAGTAAATTTATGTAAAACTTATGATTATTTAAACTTTTCTCCCAAGTTATCAAAGTCTTCCTTGTCTTTAAAAACGCAGCAGCCCAGTCTCAGCTGGTTTGCTCACGTTAGATACTGTTTTGGCGACCTCTAATGGGCGTGAAACATCATTTCAACACCTGTACACAATGATAGGCCTTTAATATTTTAATATTCGCTTCCAGACTAAAATGATCGCTAAAATAATTATTCACCAAAGGAAATGTGACTTTAGTTCATTTTAATTTGCAGGTCACATTTTTATGCAATAATAAAATTTGAATGACTTCTGGATGCACAAGACATCTGAAAAACGTTGAGAATCACTATGGCTAGAAACTCATGAATGCATTAAGGGTGCTCAGAGCCACTGTTTTGTTGTTTTAAATAATGCTCTAATTCTACTTCTAGGGCTTTACCCTACATGTATACTTACGTACATATACATGTGTAATGTGCAAAAGGACCTATGTGTAAGATGAGTCATTGCAGCAAGGTTATGCATTGCAGCACTGGAAACAATGGAAATGTCAATAAAAGGGTGATTAGTAAGACCCATCCCTACACTGGAATACTATGCAGCTGTAAAACAAGGCCAAAAAAATAATAATAAAGAATGAGGAAGATCTTTATGTACTCACACAAAGAAAATAAAACAAAAACAACCAAAAAACCAAGGTACAGAACTACGGTGAGCATTTTGGTACCATCTGAATTTTAAAAGGTGGTAAAATATCATTTATGTTTGTGTTTGTTTGTACAGCCATACAAATAATCTCTGAGAGAATACACAAGAAACTAATATAGCAGTGGTTACTTTTTTAGGACAGGTGTGGGAAATGGGCAGATGTTGGATTCTGCATTCTTTTGTATACTTTTTAAGTTTTGAATGATGCCTTGCCTATTCAAAATATTAAATTACTGTTTAAAAATTAAAAGCCAGCAGCATAAGATCAAGAAAGGCAAGAAAAGAAAATGTTGCCATGCATTTCCAGACTTAAAAGTGGATTAGATGTTGTTAATGTGGGAAAGTGTGGGAGGGGGAGGAAGTGCGGCATATGGAAACCCCTTATACTTTTTACGTAACATTTATGTAATCTAAAGCTTCTTTAAAAATTAAAAAATGGATTAGACAAAATATAATTTTCAATCTAAACATTTTTTCTTCTTCTTATACATTTTAAATTCTACATAATTTTCCAATGGCATCTTTACTTGCATATTTCCTTATCCAAATGCCAAATTATAAGACCACATTTGATGGTTGCATGGAAGCAAACGAATAGGCAGGATTGGCTGAGGAAATCTCCTGGGGCGGGAAATGCTAACAGCTCTCCCGGCAGGCTTGCCAACAAGGTGACTGGTTCCAGACCAAAATTCTTTATTGGTAGTAAGTGTGAGAAATTGTGATATTCCCTACCAGTCCACAATTTAAGACTCATAAGGAACATCTGTAAGTATACATAACAGATATCCAGTAATAAACCTAACCAATCATGTGAAGCCCCTTATGGAGAAAATTATATGAGTTTTATTTAGAATTTTAAAAATAGACTTAAATAAATGGAAATATATACTATGTGCATTGATGAGAAAATTCATTATAGTTAAGATGCCAGTTCTCCCCAAATTAATCTATAAATTACAACCAAAATCCCACCAAGGTTTTCATGTAATTTTCAGAATGACCTTATTAAATGTGAGGGGTTTGGGTTTGGGTGCCTTTAAGGGTCACTTGGGGGAATGTAGAAAGCATTATTCAGAGATTTATTTAGCGCTTAAAAGTTAATGTTCAATTTATTCAAGTTATAAATTGTTAAAAACTACCTTTTTCCTTAAGTTTAGCTCAAAATCCTAATTTATTTATAAGTCCAGCAAATTTTAGAAATCACTTTAAGGGGCATTTAATAAAGTTTGGTTCCACTCCAAATTTTAATGCTTTCAAACATTTTAAACCATAGTTATTAATGTACATTTCACTTTCTTTGTAAGTATTACAATTATCTGGCATACGAAATAAAACCTTTTCAAGTACGTAAAATTTCAGTTCTGAGATCAAGACTTACAAATTAACAAAACACTGTATTACTGGCACAGGGAGAGACAGAGACTAATGGGCCAGAATGCCCAGAAACAGACCTATGCATATATAACAGAAGCATTACAGATGAGGAGGGAAAGGATGAACTATTTAATGAATGATTAATTATCACAGGAACTAGCTAGCCATATGGAAAAATAGAAAAAATTAGATCCCTAAAACAACACAAATCTTTAGGTGGATTAGTCTTAAATATGAAAAACCAATTTTTTTAAAACTTTTAGAAGAAAATGGAGACTATTTTAATGACACCAGTGTAGGAAAGGGTTTTCCTTGAATTCGTTTAAACCAAATGCCAAAAGCACAAACCATAAAGGAAGACATAAATATTACTAAACTTAACAACAAGACATTATAAAGGACCACATAAAGATACTTTCATTGCACATAACTGGCAAGCCTAATATCCTGAATATAGAAAGATCTAAAAATTAGTAAGGAGAAGACCAACAGCCCAATAGGAAAATGGGCAAAGGAAATGAATATGCAATTCATGGAAGCAGAAGCCCAAAAGGCCAATAAACACATAAAAATGCCCATTCTTCCTTGTAATCAGGGACACGCAAAATAAAGTCACAATGAAGTTCCATTCCACTCATCAGACTTGCAAATTTAAAATGTCTCAGGACACCAAGTAGCAGGAAGGATGTGAAGTAAGAGGGATTCTCATTCTGTTGGCGGGAGAGCCAAATGTTAGAAGCACTTTGGAGAGCAATTTGGCAGCTTCTAGCAAAGCTTGAAGACGTGCGTACCTATGTCCCAGCAATTTTATTCCAATGTATATGCCCAAGAGAAACTCCACACGAAAGATCATTCATTGCAGCACTGTTTCTAATAAAAATCTGGACATAAAGTAACTATCCATTACTCTGAGAGTGAACTTCAGTCAGTGGCTATTGAAATAATGAAAACGCTCTAATAATGATTGAATTGATAAATGTTTATACCAAAACAAATGTTTATACCAAAACAAAATGTTTATACCATTTGTTTATACCAAATATCACTGATTGAACACTTTGGAAAGTGTATGCTTTTTAAATATATATGAATAAAATTGATTTCTTCAAAAAATATTAAAAAATTCATTCAGTGACACTGCACAGCAGTAAAAAATGAGCTAGATACATATATATACGTCAAAAGCGACAATTATGAGTGAAAAAAGCAACTTCTTTAACACATATCTCACGTGTCATTTATATAAAACCTTAAACATGCCTAACAATAACACCTATTGTTTTTGGCTATGCAAACATTCAGCAAAAGAAAAAGCAGGGTGAGGAATGATTAACTGTAAATTCAGGAAAGTGCCCTGAGGTGAATAGATTTGGAAGGGGAAAACACAGAGAATTTCAAGTTTATTTGTATCGGTTTATTTCTTAAACAAACAAAAAACCAAAATAACAAAGTCCTGGAAAAATGACAAAGTTTGATAAATCTGGATGGTGGACCCACAGGTAGCCTTATAATAATCTCTGCCCTTTAGGAATGAAATGGTTGCTCTAACAAAGTTTAACCGGCAGAATAAGAGTATTGTAAAGTTCTCTCTGCCAGTGAAGAGCTCCTTCTCTTCACTTGTAGTGCAGTTGTTTATCTAGTCACCAAATGCTTGGGGGCTGTGTGGGTATCATAAAAGCACCACAGGATCCTTTTCTCAAGGACTGTCTAATCGCGTGAGGAAACGTCCTTAAGCCCCACATAAGGCTGCAAAGCGACAGCAACGAAGCGCGTGCGGGATGCAAGGAGGAAGGGGCCTTTGCAGCTGTCTGGAGCAGCCAGAGCAGCCTTCAGGATGCTTTCGGGCTGACTTCACGGCAGCAGCGCGTGCCAAGGCAACAAGGGCGTTCCAAGTGGAGGAACAGCGTGTCCGGAGGCCTGGGGCGCCAGCAGCACGGAGCACGGAGCAGCCGGGGCGGGGCCCGGGGGCGGCTGAGCAGCTGGAGGCAGGAGAGGCAGGACAGGCAGGCGAGGAAAACCCGCGGAGGAAGGCGGAGCTTCACGTGGAAGCCCGACGTGTCCGGGGGCGCCGGAGTCGCCCCTGGGCCCCCGCGGCGTCTCCCGACGTCCGGGCGCTCCTTCCTGGCTGGGAAGCGGCCACTGCCCGCCACGTTAGGTACGCGAGCAGTACCGCACCCCGAAGCCATTTTCCCAGTCGTCTGTGGCCCCTCCTCTTAACGCTTCCCATTCCCCCTCAGCCCGGCAGACGATGACGCTCCCCGCCTCCCAGACCTCGCCTTCCATAGGCCTCCGTGGCGTCCTGGTACCGGAGACGCCCATGCGCCTGCGCGCGCAGGCTGACGGCGGCCGCGAGTCCCCGGATGCAGGGTTCCCTATGAGAGGAGCCGCCGGGCCGCCACGAGGACCATCATGCCACGCGCCGTGAGGAGGCGGGGCTCTTCTAGAGGGGCGGTGCAATGGCTGCGTCGCCTAGGTAACCCCAATTAGGTGACAGAATACGCTTACGCTTCCGGCCCCGAGCCCTCTGGCCGAGAAGCCACGCGGTGGCGTCGCCGTGACGCCGTCACCCTGCGACTGTGCGCCCCGGGAAGTTCCTGGGCCGACCGCGAGCCGGCGCGAAGCTTTAGTAAAGCTGCTGCCTTTCGTTCACCGCCCCGGGAGCGGAGGGAAGACGGCGACATGACCGACCGCTACACCATCCACAGCCAGCTAGAGCACCTGCAGTCCAAGTACATCGGCACGGGCCATGCGGACACCACCAAGTGGGAGTGGCTAGTGAACCAGCACCGGGACTCGTACTGCTCCTACATGGGCCACTTCGACCTGCTCAACTACTTCGCCATCGCGGAGAACGAGAGCAAGGCGCGAGTCCGCTTCAACTTGATGGAGAAGATGCTGCAGCCTTGCGGGCCGCCGGCCGACAAGCCCGAGGAGAACTGAGCCTCGCCGGATTGCCTCCCGGCGCATCCCTGCCCCAGAGCTTGGCACCGGTGGCTGCCACTTCTCGCGCGCCCGGTGCACACCAGCGCCTCCCGGGAACTCCCTCCCGTCCTGCTTTCCTGTGGACCATTCGGAACACAGCAGTGGGGGACCATCGGTACCCCTGAGAACTGGGACCTAGGGAGATCCTAAAGCCGGCTAACGTCAGGGGAGGCGGCCGGGGTTTGGAAGTTCGTGATTGTCGATGTTGCTTTTTTTTCATAAAGTTTAGATATTGTTCACTTTCTTGGTGTAGACTCCTTGTGTTCGAGTGGAGGGGTGCTGGGAAGGCCCTGGAGGCTGAGGTTTCGTGGGCGTCCCGATAGCAGATGGGTCTCCCATGGCCATCGTTCATTGCCAACCACTTAAATCCTCGCTGCCCAACCTTTATAATATTCCCGCGGCCCGAATTTTCCCAAGCGCCTTTTTGTCAGGCCCACAATGCCTTCAGTATTGAGGTTTGTGGCATTGTATCCTACCTTTTTCTCCTATGTCGCTGTCATTGTCTTCCTCTCGCTATAGGTTGCCTCCCCTTTTTTTTGGGACTTTGTGGCCTTGTCTTCAGGACTGACAAGCTGCACAAGTTCTTTCATTCAAAGTTCAACAAATATGTGTTGAGCTTTATGTGGCAGGCATTTTTCCCAGGCATTTGGGGCTTCCATTATACAGGTGGGGTTGGGGAATTGGGAGATGGAGATGCTAGATAACTTATAGACATAAATAAGCAAATATTAGAAGATACGCAAATATTAGAAGATACTGGAGGGGAAAAAAGGAAATTAAGAAGGAAATGGAGTGGCAATAGGGTTACAGTTTTAAGTAGGAGGGTCATGTTAATTATTGATATGGTAACATTTGAGCAAAAACGTTGAAGAAGTGCTTTCAAGGTAGAGCTAACTGCCAAAGCGAGCTTTCCAACACCGGAAGCGTGTCCAGCTTACTGGAGAAACAGCAGAGACCAGTGTAGCCTGAGTGAAGAGCAAGGGGTAGAGTAGAGGGAGTTGAGGTCTGACAGCTGGTGAGGAGGAACAGATACAGCAGAGCTCCAGTGTAGACTTTGGCTTTTACCCTGAGGGAGATGGGAACCAGAGGAAGAGATTAAGCAGAGAAGTGATATGTTTTGACATATTTTAGATCAGTGGTTCTCAAACATTTTGGCCTTGGGACTCCATTGCACTCTTAATTATTGAAGACCCCAAAGAGCTTTTGTTTACATGGGTTATACTGTCAATAGTCATATTAGAAATTAAGATTGAGAACATTTAAGAGTATTTAGTAAATCATTTAAAAATAGTTAATTGAAACCACATGCTAACAAAAACAACAAAAAAAACATTTTAGTGAAAAATATCTTCCAAAACATAGTTTAGTGAGAAAGGTGACATTGTTTTACAATTTTGCAGATATCTTCGATGTCTTCCTTAATAGAACACAGCTGGGTTCTCTATCAGTTCCTGCATTCAAACTGTTGACATTTAAAATTTTAGTTGAAGTATAAAAAACTTTGGGCTTCATGTAAACGTGTAGTAAGGGAAGAATATTTTAGTAACTTTTAAAAATAATAGTGGATATCCTTTACTGCTCTAGCAAAATCCAACAAATGGTAGTTTCTTAGAAGTTACAAGGAATCTGAAACTAGATGAACTTTTTTTAAAAAAAAGATTTATTTCTCTCCACCCCCATTGTTTTTCTTTTTTTCCCGCACTTGCTGTCTGCTCTCTGTGTCCATTTGCTGTGTGTTCTTCTGTGTCTGCTTGTCTTCTCTTTAGGTGACACTGGGAACCGATCCTGGGACCTTCTGGAGTGGAAGAGAGGTGCTCAATCTCTTACACTACCTCAGCTCCCTGGTCTGCTGCATCTCTTATTGTCTCTCCTCTGTGTCTCTTCGTTGCATCATCTTGCTGCACTAGCTCTCCACACTTGCCAGCACTCCGCATGGGCCAGCTTTCCATGCAGGCCAGCTTGCCTTCACCAGGAGGCCCTGGGAATCGAACCCTGGACATCCTGTACATTAGACGGAAGCCACATCTGCTTCCCCTAGATGAACTTTTCATTGTCCATTACCTGTTATCCCCATTACCCATGTATGATTTTGTAACATGCATTAGTCATTTTCTAAATGTTGGCTCATTGAGTTATACAGATCTTCCAAATGTTGACACATTTCATTACACGTACAAAAAACTCACATTAGTATCAACACCAATCACGGCAGGAAAATCTCAATCAGGAAGGTGAAAAGCTCATAATGATGGATAGAAATTTTCCAAAATTTTAGGTTTTCACTTAGTTGTTTTCTTTGAAATATCAGGCCACTTGGTTCATTTTCAAGGAAAAGTCTGCTAACTACCCAAATCTGATCAACTATGGCTTGGGTCCTTTGATGTAAAAATGGTAGTCCTTAAAGAAAAGCAGCCAGTTTCAGTTTGCAACTTGAATAATCAAAAGTTTTTCCTTGAGAAATCCATCATGCTTTGGGAGGCAACAAAAAATGCCTTGTGTATCCTATCAATTTTGTCACAAAATATTAAAAAGATGTGTCCTCAAATGTTAAGGTTGAATAAAATCGGTCATTTTTACTGCTTCATCAAGGATGTTCTTAAATGAGATTTTTGGGTTTTATTTTGTTTTGTTTTATCGTGTGGTGACCACTTGCACATGTGGAGCAGCTGTCCTGGTTCTTGCCATGTGCCAGGAGTTACCTACATTGGCTTTCCCCACTATCCATGCAAAGGTGAGCTCAGTGAAAAAGGCAAATACGATCTTACTATTATTGTAATAAAAATAGTTTGGGCTTTTCATGGATTCCCTGAAATTTTCTCCCACCGTTTTTCCTTGGATAATCTACTGATAGTAGATTAGACTAGTTTTTTGGTTTTGACTTGGTTATTTGGCAGATGTTTTCTCAAAATGAATGAAATGGGCTGTCACTTCGAAGAAAGCAAGTGAACTGCAGTTCCAGAGGATGCCTCTGGACGCTGTGATGAGAAGAGAGCAGACTGATTGTCAGCAACTCGACAAAGATGTTGATAGTAATGCCCTTTTCTTCTTACTGGGTCGAGCTGTAAGTCACCACCATGACAAAGCTTGATAAAAGGTGTACAGAGTGTACCTCTGAGTGCCTTTAGGGGTTGACAGTCTGCATTGGAAATGGAGAGGAAGGGGCTGGATAGGTGGCCATTCATATGTAAAGAATCATGCAAAGTGAACAACAAGAACTGAAAGAATTGAGGGTTAGTAATTTATGCAAACACCTCCAAGAACTGGCTGGGATTCATATTATTAGGTTTCACCACGGCAAAGATTATGGTCTGCTTTATTCACTGATGTCTCACAAGTGTGGACGGTGCCTCACAGGTGTTGAGTAAAGGTTGAGAGTTGAATATGGCAGGGTAGGGTGATCCGATGACATGCTGTGCCCAGGCTAATTCACCAAAACAGGTAATACCAAAGAAAAGAGATAATGGAAACACATGCTTCCCATGAGACTTTTTAAGTTGTGCTAAGAATTTGATCTTGCGTGATCTTTGGGCGGGATTATCTTCATTTTACAGATGAAACAGTTCCAGGAAAGTTATTTGCTCAAGGTCACACAACTAGCAAGTGGCCAAGCCAGCATTTGAACCAAGTCTTTCCAATTCCTTAGTAGCCTTAAATTCACTGTTGCCTGAGCAGGACTAGTATATAAAAATCTTATTAGGATGATATGCAGCCGGTCATTGTCTCAGAGGGGGAAAATTGGAAATATCAAAAATTTAGTAGATTATACTGAAGGAATGTCAGACCAATATGAAAATTCTCATATAACTAAGTAAGAAATATACCTTGAAATATATTGAGTAAAGATAATCTTAATAGCAAGGTAACTATTTGTGTGGAAAGGAATTCTATCCTAGTATCTGATAGTAACAGAATGAAATCCAGATAAATTTAATTGAGCCAATCATTCTTTGTTCTGGTATAAAATAACATTTGTATCAATTACAGGAGGACAGCATTACTTTTGAAAAGAGCTCCAAATTTGTGGATTGCTGCTAACTTGGGAGAAAACTCAGTTGTTTCTATGTTTCTTCACAGAGTGATGTAATTAGAAAGCCACTTTGCAAATGATAAAGCAGTGAACACATTTTTTATTTGCCAAATTTGAATCATTATTGTACATACAAGGATGGGACAAGATTGTGAAGCCTGGCCTTGAAATGATACTAGTTGGAGAAATTAATTTGGCAGCACGTAAGTATGACCTGTAGCAGAAGTTAACAAGTGCTAAAGAAAGGTGTAGAAACGGGAGTTTACAGGAAGAGAATACTGCACCTTTCCAGAGAGGGAGTGGGTGAGGACATTATTGAGAAAGAGGCTTCTGAGCAGGGATTTCAGTGATAAATGGGATTTATGGGCACTGAGATGAGGGAAAGGCCTTGAGAGGCCTGGGCCGGTATCAGCTGCCAAGCAAGGGCAGGAGAACCCACTCTCCTGCTTAAAACCTTTCCGTTACTTCCAATAACCTCGTAGGGGTTACAAGGCCCTTTACTCTTCGGTCTCTACTTCCTATATAAGGCTGGAAAAGTTAAGGTACAAATTCTAGGATGATAACACTACATAGCAGCTACTATTTATTTACCAGGTGCTTGCAATGTGCCAAAAAGTTACATAAATTATCTCAATCTTCACCACAAGCCTGGAAAGGTTATTTTCCCATTTTGCCAATCAGAAAACAGACACGGAAGGAGTAAAAAAATAAATTGCTTAATAACAAGACTCATCTCTCCTCTTGAATTCCCCTCTGGCCTCCTGCAGCTTCCACAGGCAGCTCAGTAGTGCTGAGTAATGGACCCTAAGAGATATCATTATTTATTTTCCCTCTTTCCCCCTTATTCACACCTGGCTATTCCTCTTTAATCCAGTCCTATTATGATGTAATTCTGACAGGGATTGCGAATGTATTGATGCCATAAAGAGTGTACAGCAAAGAAAATGTATCCTAGGTCTATATTCTGTTTAATATGTATAAAATATTACCTCACTAGCAATAAAAATTAGATAAAATCTATTAAAAAAAAGAAAACAGACACGGGAAAATGCAAGTGTTTGCCTAATGTCATTTAGCTGGTAAGTGTTAGAGCAGGGACTCAACTCAAGTCTGGTTCCAGGGAATGGGCACTTCCCAGCATGGGCCAGGGGTTCTCAGACTCACAGAATTCTAATTCCGGAAAGTTAGAGGCTTTGTTTGTTTGTTTGTTTTTAGGGGTAAGAGAAGAGGGACATCCTGGTTAAAGAAATCTAAAAAGTGCCACATACCTCGCAGTATTAGCTTATTAGAATTCTACAGTAAGAAATGTTGTTTAACCCATCATTTCCTAAGGTTATTTGATCTTGAAACTCCTTTTTAAAAAAAATACTCACAAGATAATTGAAGCATATTAGGGGGACTCTGCTTTTTGGCAGTGAGGAGCCACTGAAGAATGTTTAGAGAAATGGCACATTCAGCTCCTGGGCTGAGGAAGGTGGATTTGGCCTCAGAGTCTAGGATGGAGCTCACAACCCCAGATAACTTCCCTTTCCCTTCCATGGCGATCCCTTCATCTGAAAGTGAAGACCTTTGTGCATGGAGAGTTCTTTGCCGTCAGCTCTCACCCGTTCCACCTCCCTGAGACCAGCAACCCAAGGGCATTAGAGAGAAAGGAGGCCTTAATTCTGCTGCACAGATCACTTGGGAGCTCTCTCAGGTCCGTTCTTTCCCAGGCTAGGCAAGGAACCTGTGTCCAGAGGCATCTGGCCGTGGCTGTGCGTGGATTTGACCAGTGTCTGAAGATGTGTACTGGCTGGCTAGGCATCTGCTGGGAACGATCCAGCAGCCAAAGGTTGATCCACTTCTGAGAGATAAGAAGCTGTTCTTCCTTTAACTGGTTTTATCTCACGCCCCACAGTTCTTCCAGGCTCCCCAGCCCTCCGTCTCCCTGGCCTGCAGTAAACACACACAGCATCGCACATTCCTGCCCACCCAGGCGCTTAGCGCTGAAACCCTCTTACACAGCCCAGATGGTCCTTTGCAGCTCCGGCCCTTTGATCGGCCTTCCCTCAGAACCTTCCTTTCCCCACTTCCCTCATTTCCGCTCCTCCGTCCTGGGTCCTTATCGTGTCCTCCAGCCTTCCTTCTTATCAGTTTATCCTCGGCCAGTGAACCTTGGCCTTACTTCCTCGTGTCTCCTGGCGAACGCAGCGGCCCTCAAAACGTTAGAAATGGGCGGCACAGGGGCTCAGTTGAGGGCTTGTGCGCGGCATCCTCGAGCTCAGGGCCTTCGCCTGCCAGCCTCCGCCAGCGGCCCCGGGCCCTGACCGTCCGTTCCAGAATTCTGCTCTGTGGAGGGAGGCGTGAGGGTCAAACAATGTGTACTTTTTAGAAAATTTGCCTCTTTCCGTTCAAATCATCCAGAAAGAGACAAAGAATAAAATGCATATCCTTCCTACTCCAAAAGGTTTACACTTTATCAAATTTGCCTTACTTTTTCTTGCTGTTTAAATGATTACAGAAATAACGTATGTATCCACGCCCCCTTGGGAGATAAAGCAAAGGGAGATAAAGCCCCGGGAGCCCAGCTTCTGCTCTCTGCAGAGCTCACCCCCCACCCCCAAGGTCACCGCTGCTGCGGGAGCTCCCTCACTGTGCCGCTCCGGCCTTAAAGCATGCATCTGTGTCGGGAGCAGCGCCGCATGCCGCACATCACCCTGCGCCGCCTTCACACTTGGCATTTTGAGACCTACCCAGGCTGAGGGGCAGAGGCGTGTGCCCACCCTCCCGGGCAATGCGTCCCGGGACCACAGCACAGTTCCCCTCCCCACTCCCCTGGGTAAGGGCACGTGGGTGGGCCCCGGCGTTGGAGATTCTAGCAGCCTCACCACGGGTCCCCAGGTGTGTCCCGTGGGCGCTGGGAGGTTTGCAGTCTCAGAGAAATGCAGTTCCTTTTCCAGAACATTTCCTCCAAGCCCTGCATCTGACAAGCTGAGCCCACACCGGGCCAGATGGCCGCGGCCTGTGGGTCCCCAAGGACCTGTGGGGAAGGGGGACGGCCAGCAGCTGGTGGCAGGCAGGGGCGCCGGGCCTGCACACCTCTGACCACCCTCGGGGCCCACCTCCACCTCCCGCTGCCCCCCCACTCCCTCCCTCTCTCCCTCCAGGTTCCTTATCTAACCCCCACGCCTTGCCTAACTGTCCCAGTCTCTTTCACGAGTCCCTGCTGCTTACTGCCTCCAAGCTGCCTTGCAAAAATGTACAAATTCTAGAAGAAATGTTCTTAAACATGAGTAAAGTCATATGTCATTACATATCTTCCCATAACCTACAGAATCGTGTGGGAGAGAGTGTAAACTACAATGTGAACTATAATCCCTGCTCAGGGGCAATGCCCCAGGATGTGTTTATCAATTGCAATGAATGTACCACACTAATGAAGGATGTTGTTTATGTGGGAGGGTGTGGGGGGTGTGGGGAGCAGGGCATAGGGGAATCCCTGTATTTTTATGTAACATTTATGTAATCTAAGTATCTTTAAAAAATTTTTTTAAATTTTTTTTTTAATGTGAGTAAAGGGAGAGCAAAATGTATATTTCCCCCGAAACGGGGGCGTGCGCCCTCCTCTGGCCCCGGGCCCCTGCTCTGGACGGGAGCCTGACAGGCTGGCTCTCGCTGCCCTTGCCCCTGCCACCGCGGGCATCAGGCACACCGGGGAGGCCCCAGGAGCGTCTGCCGACCCCAACACGGTGGCTTCCCGGCTCAGAGCAGCCCCGGGAGGGGACGGCAGGCTCTGACCCTTGGCGGGCGCTCGGCCTTGTGCCCAGGGCCCAGAAGCCTGGGCAGGGGCACATGGGGCTGCCACGGCGCAGGCACCGGCACCCTCACCCCAGCCTGCCCTTTCCAGTAGAGGCACACGTCTTCCCACAAGCTGGCACAGGCACAAGCAACGTGAACAGGACCGAATACCCAAGCAACCCCCTGCGGCTCGTTCGAAAATTCCCGTAAACACGAAAGCCTCCAGCTAAGTAAGTCTCAAAATATATTTTTGACTGACTAAGCAATGTCACAATACCCTTTTTTACAGGATCATGTGGGAATTCTTGCTCTTAATTTCTAGAGGAAAGGAATTTGCTAAAAACGAAACATTGTCCACATGCAGAAGCGATTTTTGAATTGTGAAAAATGAAGTCTCAACAAGGGATGCCGAACGGGGGCTAGGCCAGGACTGCAGGTGAAGCTTGTTTTCCAGTTAATTATAAATATACCATAATGCTTGGAGTGGGAAGTGTGGAGGGTCAATACGTTTCCGCTCATGGAAAGCTGATCTGACATTCCTTTTTTCCTCTATTTATGTCAGCATTCTCTCTGGCATTTGGTCTCTCTCCCTTCTCAATTATCTCCTCTTGATTCTGGCTGTTCTGTGATAAGAAATTTAGCTATTAATTAGTGTAGTGAAGCCAATCCATCTTTAACACTTTCCTCTCAGCCCTGGAACTTCTCAGACTCACATATTAAGACTTGTGGTGCTAATGAGATTTCTCAGGCTTTTACGCTTGTGACAGATTCAAATTTTTATGATGGTAAGTAAGGCATCTGTGTGAGAAGGACTCCATATTTGCTGTGATGGAAATAAGCGTTATTAATGGAAAGTTCTATGCTAAATAGCATTTTCGTGCTTTTGTGGTGAGCTATGCTAGAAGAAGGTTGCACGGTTACTAATTCCTAGCAGCACCTGGGTGTGTTTCGTGTACTAATTATATTGGAGCTGCTTAGCCGTGCTTCTTGTCGAATCTCTGGAAAACACTGTTGAATGATGTGCCCCCCCAAAGCCCTGCCCCCACGGGATGGGACCTTATTTGGAAACAGGGTCTCTGAAGATGTGGTTAGTCAGGAAAAGGCACATTGGGGTGAGCAACCAATGTGGCTGTTGCTCTTGTAAGGGGAGGAAGCCTGGACTCAGAGACAGACGGACACAGGGCAGACGGCTGTGGCGCGGAGGCAGAGGTGCACGAGCTGCCGCTCTCAGGAGGAAGCCAAGGGCGCGGGCAGCAGCGGGGCCGGCGCCCACCGCGGCCTCCGGAGGAGCGCGGTCCTGCCCTCACCTCGCGGCCAGACGTCTGGCCGCAGCGCCGTGAGGAAGGCTCTCTCCTGTTTCACGCCGCCGTGTTTGTGGCGTGGCGGCCGGGGGAGACTGTCAGGCGTTGGACTTATTTGATCAAAGTATTTTTTGAATGCGACCGTAGCGTGGGTCTATCCACTGTGACGCCAGTTGTTTTGCTCACTACGAATCCTGTCGTGAGACAGAAACTACATCCCTTCTCAGGCCCAGACCCTCACTGACTCCAGAGGGAAGGCCGGGAGCCGTTGGGGGCTGCCCCAGAGCGCAAGGCCAGGTGGCCCCTGACATTCACTCTCCAGAGAGTCAAAGTGTGGCGGTGGTGGCTGGGTTTTGTTTTTTTTTTTTATGTTTCTGGGAGAATTACTTCAAGTTTTAGAAAAACAACCAATAACATATACACAGATATCAGCATACAGCAAGCCCTTTGATAGTCAAGCCTGTACATCCGGATGGTCAGATTAGGGCTGCCCCAGGCTTTGTGAGGGTTACATTTGGGTATTCCAGCTTACCCTTCCTCTATAAACCAAGGGTTTGCCCTAGACCTAGAGGATTTTAGAGGCCCTTGGGGTCCCTTTCTCATTTATCCAAAGTCTGCATTGGCCTCGGACGCAAGGTCATTCCCACAGTAGAAACTTATTCTCGCTGTGTGCATACCCGGTTTTAAGTTCCAATAAAAATGATATAAAACCTGAAGAGATAGCTGCTGAAACCTTCTGTTCCCACTTCATAGCTGATTTTTAAAACTCCAATTAGTGTTAGTAATAACTAACTCTTATTTTGTCAAGCATGCCCATGACTGCACTATTTTGCTCCGAGCTTTAAGTCTAATTTCCTCTGACAAGCTCTGAATTAATGGACCCTCTCAGCCTCAGACTCTACGGGAGTGCTAGAGTGCAGCCTGGACACCCTGCACGTGCTAACCCACAGCCGTGAGACACGCGTGGAAGCATGTGGGCAGCTCAGACAGGGGGTGCGTGTTCCCCAAAATGGCACATCTTCTCCTTACTCCTCCTCAGCCTTACATGCTGAATATTTTCTGTTCCAGATTTCCACAGAGTAACTAAGCCTTGAATGTCAGCAGTGCACGTGGGGAACATGACCAAAAAGGATTTGCTTCACACTACCCTTTGTTTCCTTGGTGGCCTCTTTAGGCACAGCTTGGAGCCAGGACTGCTGGTTTCAAGTCACGGGGGCCGGGGATTGAACCCAGGACCTCGTATGTGGGAAGCCGGCACTCAGCCACTGAGACACATCGGCTTCCCTGAGTTGGTTTTTTCTTTGTTTTGGTTGTTGTCTGTTTTGGTTTTCTCAGGAGGCACCGGGAACTGAACCCGGGACCTCCCATGTGGGAGGCGGGTGCTCAACTACTTGAGCCACATCTATTCCCTAAGCTATAATGTTAACTCCAGGTTCTAAACTGGTGCCATGTCTTAATTTGTTTGCAGTGAGAGATTGTACTGCTTTGAAAAATAAAGAGTTTATTGCAAATAAGTGGTTATAAAAGTCCAAATTGTGCCCATTATACAGCACACTTCTGGAAATTCTTCTTAACCAAGCACACTTATTAGCATGTACCCTGTTGGGGGGGGGGGCGCGCGCGCACAAGAGAGGACCTGGCAGAGTGCCAAACTAACCTGCTCAAGACTAGCGGGGACTCAGCCTTGTTGTACAGGAGGAGCTTGAGTGGAGAAACAGACAGTATTTTGTTCACTTCTGCAGCCTGGACTTTATCTGGCAGTGCCATGTCCAGCAGGCATGCAAGGAGTATTTGTTGCATGTGTCCCTCTGCCTAGGGACTCGTCTCCTCTGTTTTGATTCAGGATTATTTCAATTGCACAAGAAAGGCCTTGAGATCCGTTGGCTGAAGCAGGGCGGGATCCCAGGGCTCACGTCCCTGACTGTACAGGGGCAGTTCCCCGTGCGTCATGTTCCAGGGCTCCAACTTGAGCCAGAACTTGAGTTTTCTCTCTTTCGTCCACTTATTTCTGATTCCTCAGGGATGCCTCCCGTTGTCTGAGGGCTGCCAGCTGCTCCGGGGGCTCTATACCTCCAGCTTCAGACCCATTGACAAAGTTCCCGGACTGAGCAGGACCCGTCATCGCACCAGGGCCACCGAGACACAGAGTAGTTCAGCCCTGGCGTGGGCTCCCTCTGGGATCACAGGTGCCTCCAGAAGCTCCCGGGCCCAGAGTGGGCAAGGGGTTGTGGTCAAGTTGTGTTCCCCAAAACATGTGTCGAAGTCCTAATCCCCACTACCTCAGAATGCAACTTTATTTGGTAATAGGGTTGATACAGGTGGAATAGGGTTGATACAGCTGAGATGAGGTCATACTGCAGAAGGGGGTGGGACTAAACCTATTCGTCTGGTGTCCTTGTAAGAAATGAACTCAGCACAGACAGACGCGGGGCGAAGGCCAGGCGAGGAACGAGAGCAAGGCGCCAGCGAGCCACCAGAGGCAAAGAAGCCTGCCCTGCAGGTTTCTGCCTTCTGGGCATCAGAAATGTGAGCCCATCACTTTCTGTTGTTTTCACATCCAGCTTTTGGTACTTTGTTAAGTACCTAGGAGACCAAGACATGGGTGGACCCACTGGGAGAAAAAGGTGGACGGTTTTCAGGGGAAGAGTGAATGGGCGCTGGACAAAAATCAACCTGAGTTGTCCCTTATGGACACTTGGGCTGAGCCTAAGTGTTCAGCTGCCTCCATGCATCACACAGCACTTCATTTATTCTTAGACACACGTGGTCATGTTCTAGTATCTCTGAGCTCGGGAGGCACCCCACGGTCGCTGCTGGCTGGTAGCCATGGTGATGTGGTTGTCAGTGTCTGAGTCAGGTTCTCTAGGGAAACAGAACCGGCACGAGATATCAGCAAATATTACGAGATTGTAAAAATTGGCTCATGCCGTCATGGGGGTGCACGAGACCAAATTCCGTAGGGCAGGCTGCAAGCTGGGAACGACGATGAAGGTCCTTGTTGAGCTCCCCAGGGAACGCTGGCTGTTTGAAGTACAGATGGGAATTCTCTCTCTGAACGCTGAGCTGGCCTTCAGCGCTTTAAGGCCCTCAACTGATTGGATGAGACACCGCTCACTGCTGACGGCAGTCTCCGCAGTTCTTTGTAGATGTAACCAGCCAGAGATGCAATCAGTTCGCTGATGATTAAAGTCTATGAAATGGACTTACAGTACGATTAGCCCAGAGCTTGCTTGACCAACAGCTGGGCACCATTGCCTGGCCAAGTTGAGACAGTAGCCTGACCATCTCACGTGGTCTGTGCCACACCAGTACCAGCGGTTCCAGCCATCACAGAGACCCATCAGAGTGGCTGGCGGCAGCTCGGGGAAAAATCCAGAGGCAAACATGGCAGCACTCTCTTAGCCAAATGGTTGTGGAGACAGAGTGGGGAAAGTGGATCCGATGTGTTTAGTGGCATCCCTGAAGCATGAGTCAAAAGTAATTTCTCTCTACACACTTGCAAGTCCAGCTCAAGAGCCAGCACCAGTGGCTTTTAGTTTTTTTGTGAAGTCTTTTAGGAAATGTTGCGTCACCACCACTCTTTACAGGACAGTGGGTGATATAAGAAAGCATTGTGCCCTAGATTAAGAAGTAGCATTCTTTTCCTCTCAGTGATATATAAAATAATGGTGCACCCTACATCCAATAGCATTTGAGATTTGATGAAATATGGTACCTGTGCTATGTCAGGATAGGTAAGGACAAAGAAGAAATTATACGAGCCGTCATCCTTGCCCTTCAGGATGCTGCAATTTAGCTGGGAGGTGAGGGCATGTATCTGCTGTATTTAGGAATATATACCAATATGAGGTAGTGGGTAGTGCTGGCCAAGTGGATGGCTTTGAATTTCTGAAGAGGCAGAGCTAACTGTGGAGAACACTCGCCTGGGAATGAGTCAGGGACCCTCTTTTCAAAGAAGTGGGTCTTGAACTTGGCATTTAAGTAAAGACATGACTCAGGTGAACAAAAAGGAAGACAAAAGAGGGCATCCTAGAAAGAGTGTGTAGTACAAGAATTGGAGCTGGTAATATGTACCTTGGGGAGAAAACCAGTCAAGATTTGAGGATCCTTCACAAAGATCCTGCACCCCAAGTGTCTATGGCTGCTCTATACACAAAAGCCGAAAGGTGGAAGCAGCCCAAGTGTCTGTCAACAGATGACTGGATAAACAAAACGTGCTCTGTCCACACAATGGAGTGTTTCTCAGCCATAAAAAGAATGAAGTTCTGAGACGTGCGACAACGTGGGCGGAGCTTGAGAACATTATGCTAAGTGAAAGAAGCTAGACACGAAAGGATAAGCACTGGATGATTCCACGTACATGAAGTCCTAGATCAGGCAAATTCACAGAGACAGAGAGCGGATTGCAGGTTAGCAGGGCCTGGGGGAAGGAGAAATGGGAAGTTGCTGCTTAATGGGTATGGAGTTTCTGTTTGGAGAGATGAAAAAATTTGTTAATGGATGGTGGTGATGGTAGCACAATATTCTGATTGTAGTTAATGCCACTGAATTGTACACTTAAAAATGGTTAAAATGGGGTATTTATATATTATATATGTTACCACAATAAAATAAAATGAATGATAAAAAGATTCAAGAGTTCTTAAGGAAAGCTATGTTGGAAGCCAGGTTGTGAAAGAGCCCCAAAGGCTAGAGCAGGACATCTGGCCTCTCGCCTCGGGCCGTGGGGCTGTCTGAGCAGAGATTTGCCTGTTCAAAGCTGCTGGAAGTTGAACTCTGAGTGGAGGTGCAGCAGAGGAAAGGGCGAGGGAGGTGGAGGGGCCAGGGGACAGGAGGGAGAAGGGGCTCTGTCCTCAGAGAGTGAAAACTAAGCAAGCAATCTGAGAAACAAATAGAAATAAAAGTCACAGAAGGAAGAGAAAAGCAAAATGTTAATTTTAACAAAAAAATCACCATAACAAGTTTTCCAGTTGGTTTAGCATGATTTCAGAAAAATTTTCCCAGCACATAGAGGGGGTCCTGCAAAAACAAAACAAAGCCCAGGCGAACGGATGGCAACTCTAATGAAAGCAGGGCTGCTCCAGGAGGGCTTGCTCGAAGTTGTCCTTGAAGATCTGAAGGTCGCTGTTCCTGAAGGGTAGAAGATAAGGGGAACCAGCCACTTTTCACCTCAGTCCGCTGCCCTGGACCTGTTCTCAGGGATGCAGACCCCTCTCCCGGGGTTCTGGGAAGGTGTGGGGACCCCCCACGACTTCTCCAGGGCGGAAGGGCTCAGCTCCACCTCCTTCTCCAACTGCAGCCATCGCTGGAAACCCAAGGACCTGTTCTGTAGGGAGGAGCAGAGGGGATGCCAGGCTTCCTCAGGTCTCTTCAGCAGTGTGGTATCTGCCCGCCCACCCCACGTTTGGATGGGGAGTCCCTGAAGCCCCTCTGGAGCTGCAGAAGTCCGAGAGTCAGGCTGAGGGCTGGCGAGTTGCCTTCACGCCCCTCCTGCTCGACCACCAGCCCCGCGCAGAGCGGAGGCTCGGGGCTGGTCCGGCTGGTCCGGCTCAGCCGCCCGCTGGCTGGGAGGGAGGCCGTGCCAAAGGAACCAAACTGCCTTGAGCCTCTTTTTCCACATCCATTAAATGGGATTAATTCGAGAACTATTTCCTAGGGCTTTTGTGAAGTTTAAATAGTTTTACACATAAAGAATGTGAACTAGTTCTGGGCTTCATCGGTACCTAGTAAGTGTGAGTAATTACAACACTCATGCCACATCTGGTAAGAACTTGCCATAACATTGAAGAATTATCGTCTTGAGAAAATATTTAGAAACAATATCCTTATGAAAAAGTTGTGTTAGGCATAACTATAATATCTCCATATACCTGGGAAAGCCGCTTCTCCTCACTCAATCTACAAAATCCAAGATTCCCCACATATGTACTAACTGCACCATGGCTGCACAGACAAAAGCTAAACCAGTCAAGTTATTTAAAAATAATTGCCTCTATGCACCGAAAAACGTCAAAGCCCCCCTCTCATAATCAAGAATGATAATTCATGTGTGTGTGTATTATGTTTTTTTCACATGAATAAATATCACCGAGAATATTCTTACAGTAGAGCATCCTGAATCAAAGAGCATAGTTCTATAAAACAATGATCATCATTTTCTGAAATTCTTCTAAAATAATTTTCTTTCATTTAACCCATTTTTATGTCTATTCAGATCCTGCATTGTCATCAGTCTACTCTCGTGGAAACCACCAGACTGTGACCAACACTTCACAACTGGTTCCTACTGAAAGGTCAAGCACCAACTGAGATGAATCCAGGAAAAAGGGAATTGCTGAAATATGTGTATCTTTATAACTGACGTATTAGTGCCAATGCCAAAGGGTGCCAATGCGAAGTACCAGAAATCTTCTGGCTTTTATAAAGGGTATTTATTTGGGGGAAAAGCTTATAGTCCCAAGGCCCTAGAGAGTCCAACTCAAGGTACCATAAGAGGTACTTTCTCACTAAAGTCAGCTGCCACGTGTTGAAGCAAGATGGCGGGCCATCTCTGCCTGGTTTCAGCTTTCCCCTCTGGCCTTCCTCTTCCTCTTGAGGCTCCGTGGGCGGGCCCATCTTCTTTCCAATCTCAGCTGCAGGCTGGCAAAGGGCTTGTCTCTCAGGGCTTCCTATATCAGTCTTGGCTCTCTTCCCAAGGTCAGCTGTAAGCTATGAGGCAAATGGTCCATCTCTCCCCAGGGCTTTAGCTGTTTGAGCCTCTCCTTTCTGTCACATGGCAGGATAAAAAATGACAAAGTTCTCCCTCTGTGACTTCTTGAGTGAGTGTCCGTTTATATCAGACCCAGCAAGGGGAGGGGGACTCAACCTGATTCATACCCTCTGATGCAGTCAAATAAAAAAGCCTACTCTTAACAGGTAGTGAATCAAAGACACCTCAGCTGAATTTAATGTAATCAAAGGGCATCACACCCAGAGGAAGAGATAAGTTTACAAACATAATCTTTCTATTTTTGGGATTCATAAAATAATCTCAAACTGTCCCGTGCCTATAGGATAAGAGAGGAACATAGATGTAAAAGTGGCATAGTGTGCAGGAAATGGGGGCAGAGCAGCACACTGGCGAAGCGTACCTCAAGGCAGGAAGGACGCAGACGATGCCGAAGGTGGGACCTTCTGCAGGACAAGGAACGTGGTGTCCTCCGCAAGCTAATGGCACAGGGAGAAAAGCACAAAGGACCCTGGAGACACAACAACCAAAGGCAGTGGATGGAACCTGTGCGGTTCCTGAATTTTTAAAAAACTGTAAAAGCACATGATTTGAGACAATTGAGAAAATTTGAAGATGTACTGGGTATTATATGATACCAAATAATGACTGTTAATTCCGTGAGCGTGATAATGTAAGTAAGAGAGGCGTGCTGAGGTGAGGAGGGGTGAGCTAAGCTCATGCCTGGAGTTGGCTTTAAATACTTCAGCAGAGGAGAGGG
>JAQZBX010030352.1:0-26854 GCA_029593785.1 Cabassous unicinctus | reverse complement strand
TTTTTTTTTCTCCTTTCCACTCTTCTCATCATTCTGGCTTTTAATTCATTCTACCATTTAATGCTATTCATTTAATTTCATTCTACTCATTTAATTTATCATAGACAAAAATAATTAGAAAAACAATTATAAAAACAAAAAATTATGAAGAAACAGGAATTCACGACCAGTCTATTAAGCAAAGTAAAAAACAGGAGGAGATGACAAACATTGAACAACTAATCAAGGATGTCCAAACAAATATCACCTTAAGGAAGTGAAGGAAGAGATAAAGGATATTAAGAGATAAATGATATTAAGAAGATACTGGGGGAACATTCTGAAAAAATTGTAAACATACATATAATGATAATGGATATGATGGGGTGAATGGCACAATGTAAGAAATCAAAAATACACTGGAAGCACATAACTTCAGATTTGAACAGGTAGAGGAAAGAATTCATAATGTTCAAGACAGTACATCTGAAATCATACAGATAGTAGAACAACTAGATAAAATGATTGGAAAAATCCAGGGATTTGAAGGCTAACATGATATGCAGAAATTCATATATTTTTGGAATCCAGAGGGAGAAGAAAAGGGAAAAGGGCAGAAGGAGTGTTGAAGAAATAATGGCTGAAAATTTTCCAACATTTTTGAGGGACATGGATGTACATGTCCAGGAAGCAGAGTGCACCCCAAACAGTATAAATCCCAACAGGCTAACCCACAGGCATATACTTTTCAAATTGCCCAATGCTCAAGGCAAATAGAGAATACTGAAAGCAGTAAGAGAAATGAGATCTATCACATAAAAGGGAAGCTCGATGAGATTAAGTGCTGATTTCTCATCTGACACCATGGAGGCATGGAGGCAGTGGTATGACACAGTTAAGGTGCTAAAAGAAAGAAAGGCAAAATGTCAAAAAAAAAATTTATTTTATTCTTTTTAATATTTAAAATATTTTTCATTTTTTAAATAACCCAATTTTTAAATTTTATTTTAGTTTTAGTTTGTCTAAATTATTATGTTATTTAATTCTTATGTTTAAAGCTATCATTATTATGTCACTTTCTTATTAAATGAATTTGGCAATATTCTTGGCTTCATTTTTAAAAACTTTTGAATCACAGAAGGGTTACAACTATGGCAGGGGAGAGTCAATGGGGTGGGGTGTCAGTGATGGGGGATACATGGGAGGAAGTTCACCTGGGTATACAATATATACATATGTTCAAAGGTTCATGGAGCATTGCCACAGTAGGTAGAAATTCACACAATAACCAAACGAATATTGAATGCCCATCCAGGGGAGCTCTGCCATATTCTCTAGTGGAACAGCAACAACCCTGCAAGTACAGGGGTAATGTCTATTAAAGAAAGATGGTCAATTGATAGGCCCTTGATATTTATGACTATTCTTATGAGCCTTTTGCTCTTGAATTTGCAACTTAACCTAGTGTTGTAAAGCCTAAGAGTTACCTCCTGACAGCCTGCTTGCTGCTCAAATGTGACCTGTCTCTAAGACAAACTCAGCATATAAATGTTTTACCTTTCCCCCCAGGAATAAACATGAATCCCAGAGATGAGCCTCCCTTGCACGAGGGATTAATACCAAGCACCAGCTGGTGATTCAACTGGAAAAAGAGCTTGAACAAAAGGGGGAAAATGTAAAGACAAATGAGTGTATATGGCTAAGAGACATTAAAGTGAGTCAGGAGGTCATCAGAGAGGTAACGCTTATGCATGTTTCAGCAGGATCTCATAGACTGCCAAGGTAGATACTACCTCAATCCTGAGGGCTATGGAGACACCGAGGTCCTATGGTCATGGCAGATAGCTCCAGAGTTTGGTGCCTTGCCAGTGGGCCATACTTTGGAGTTTGTGCTCCTGAATTTGACAGAGTTGGATTCAGATGTGACTACTCTACACATGTCTGTTTTGTCCCTTTTATTTGAACCTATAGTTGGTGCTGTATTTGGTAGGTGTACATCCAGTAACTTTAATCTCTGGACTGTCCGTGGGCCAGCTGGGCCCTGAGCCTCAGTGGAGTTGCTATACCTACTCTCCAGTTCATTGGACTCATCCAGGACAATTAACAAGGAGGTGAGAATGAACAATCACCACACCAAGAACCAAGAAAGTCTTCAGCTGCAACCAAGAGAGTCCCATCCATCAGCCATATGGGATCAAAGCCTCCTCTCAATTAGAGGTGGAGTGGGCATCACCATCCCAGAATCCTCAGGATTGTGGAATACAATATGGACTAGAGAAGACTTACTGGTATTCTACTATACACATTGTGATTCCAGCAATGGAAGAAATTATATCATTGAAGTGGGACAGTGGCCACTGGAGGTGCTGTAGTCAGGGAAAAGGAAAACTAGGTGCAATAAGGGGGAATTTTCAGGACTTGTAATTGTTCTGAGTGACATTGCAATGACAGATACTGGCCATTACAAATCTTGCCATAACCTACAGAATTGACTGGAAAGTGTGTAATCTACAATGTAAACTATAATCTATGCTTAGTGGCAATGATCCAAAATGTGTTCATCAGTTGCAATAAATGTACCACACTAATGAAAGAAGTTGTTAATGTGTGGAAAAGTGGGAGGTGTGGAGAATGGGGCATTTGGGAATCTCTTATATTTTTATGTAACATTTTATGGAATCTAAGTATCTTTTAAAAATAAAAATATACATTTAAAAATCCCCCAAAATGAAAACATTTTCCTATCCCACGCTCAGCCTTTTTTTCAAGCATTCATATATTCTGCGGGTTTTAGTAAATACCCATTCATTTAATTGAGGTATTTATATTGAGTGTCAACTATATGCCAGGCACTGCATTGGCAATGGGAACAATGTTGAGACACAAAAGACTCACCAATCTGATGATTGTGAAGGAATGTTAGTAAATAAATGACAGTCATAAAATACCAATGGAATATGCCTTAAACAAAGGAAAATCAGAGCTAGTAAAAATGAGACTTTGAAATGGGGGTGCTATGTTTTGTTAGTGTTGAACCAAACACAGCCAACAATGTGACATGTTAACAAAGTCCTCTCAGGTGAGAAGTCAGGAGGCATGAGGAAAACTGGGATAGTATGTGACCAGCTGGGAGAACATCCAGGGCAAAGGAACTAGAATAGGGCTTGTTTCAGATGTTTGGGTTCAACAAAGGACCAGTGTGGTGAGGAGAGAGAGAAAGTGGGAGAGTGATAAAAGATGATGTCAGAAAAGCTTTAAGAACAATTGAGCTTGATGCTGCTTGAATTTCAGGATAGAGTCCCTTAGCCACTTTACATATCTCTTCTGACTTAACGACTTGTTCTCTAAAGTTTGCGATAGATAGAAATGAATATCCATTTTATTTCCAATTATGGATTTGCATTGTGGGCTATGTATTATAAGGCTTGTATTTTTGAATAGGAGTCAATATACCAGAGCTCTGAGCACACTAAACACAGTCAAACACACACAAAGACACACAAACAGACACACACACACTCACAGACACACTGCACACAGATACACAGAGACACACACAGCACACCATGGCCTCATTGACCTTGACCATTGTCCCTGACCTTGAACTTGACTTTCACCTTCACCAGCATGCTGTAGACTCAGCACTTTACACACCTACTCCCCATTGAGCGTTTCTTCCACTGGTGCAGTTGGAATTTGTCACCTCCTCCCATCTCGAAAACTCATCATTTAGAGATGCCTGTAGGATTCCCTTTGTGAAGTTTTTTTTTAAAAATCATCCCCACAGGAAGATGACAAGTTCTTTCCCTCACTTAATTTGGATGTAAGTGTCTATGACTGTGTTTTGCTTTTACCGAATTTTATGGGGTTTTTTTGCCCTCCTAGACTGTGACTGCTTTGAGGGAGATAGCAATGTTCTATGTACCAAGTGCAGCTGGTGACTAAGTTATAATAGGAGATGAATAAATATACTTTGCATGAACAAATAAAAGATTGTGGTTTTATAGCAATTTTCAGTAATGAGAGAAAGAGAAGCAGGATAATTTTTAAATTGTGTGGAGAATATGTTAGAAACATGAATTCCATTTCCTCAGATGGTTGATTGCAAAGGCTCAAAATGCTGTATATTTTTAATGAGTTAAAATAAAGTGGTAGAAATCCATAGACAATTTCAAAGAGCAACTCACATAGTATGAACATGCACAAAATTATTTCACAGAAATCTTTGTTGAGTTACTGTAGTGTTTTATGTGTATGTTTCTGCTGTAATGTGTGTGAATCTGCATATGAATGTGCTTCTCCCATGTTTATGTGTGTGCATATGTATTAATGTTGTGTGTTGTGTATGTTCGTGACCATGTGTCTGTATTTTGTGTGTGTTGTGTCATTGTTGTGTATGAGTAACCGTGTGTGTATTGTGTAGTATGGTACTTGTATGTGTGTGTTCACTATAGTAAATTTTGGATCACAATGTAATACAGGTCTTTCTTATTTGGGATATTGACAAGAATTTTTGGAAAACATAACACTAGAGGCAAGAACAGTTTAAAAGACTAGTCTCTGCTAATTGGGAAAATGTCCTGGAATGTGGAGACAATGGAAGAGTGAAGTTGGAAACAGTACAGACAGCCAGTGTGGGAAGTGAGGCTCCTCCTGTGTCAAGGGCCACAGATGGAGCAAATATTCTTGCTGCACCTGCCTTGCCATGGTATCCACATCATGCCCTGTTATACCTGCTGTTCCTTTGCCTGTCCCATATTTCTTTGGCCACACTGGCTTTTGTATGGTCCCATAGCAAATGAAGCAGGGCATTTTGCAATTTTCTATGATGTCAGTCTCTTCTTTATTATTCTTGGGCTTTGGGTTTTGATTTGTTGACTATTCAGTAGGCACACTCCAACTCTTTTTTCTGCGTCTCATACAATATGTAAATGACTTCCCAGAGAATTCTACTTAAAACCTGCACACGACATGATTACCTGTTACTCTGATTCATGTTCTTCAAATAATTTATCCCTGAGGACCTATCATATCCACTTACTTCATACCGTAACTTCTCCAGCAAAATGTAAGATCTAATGACTAGAGATTACACTGGGTTTGTTCATCTGTTTGCTCTCACAGAGCTGCTGAACAAATGAGTATTTATGTAGAAACAAATATTTAGTATATTGTAAAGAAATACATTAAATTTTTGGTCAAGCAATCAAACAAGCTGGGTGATCTACCAGCTCTGGTCTGTGGATACTGACTCTCAGATTACCTTTGATTAGATTTACTGGGGTCCCTTCCCCCTGATGTTTTCTTGCAGTCTCCTGGACTCTTTCCAACTCACCTGGATGGTACCTCTGAGCATATGGAAACCCTGAAAAATTCCTAATTTCTTCTAGGGTGATTAGTAATGGAGACTGAAACTCAGTCCTCAGACAACACAATGGGAATCAGGTACTGGCCTCCCATTCAGACTTAGCTCCCCAAAGAAACAACCATATGCCATCCAGCCCAAGATTGCAGGGGATGGAGGAAAGCGGAAGAGGAGATATTTACAGCTTTCCTTTGGCTGCTCCTTAGCACTTTCCCTCTGTCCCTCATTAGCACATTCCCTTGTTGCTTCACTCCCAAACCATTATTTCCCTTTGGGACACTGGTCAGGTTAGAAGAGAAATCGTTCCTTCTGATGATCTGTTCCCAAGAGACCAAGTGGCTTCAGAAGAATCCAGCTTTTATCACAATTCCTCCTCATGGATTCTGCTTCCCTGCTTTGGTCTAACCTTCTAGCACTTTCCCATATTTAGAATTAATTTTTCCACCACGTGTACAATTGATGGTCCACTTTCACTAGTCCCTTGCATCCCAAAGCATTGACTTGGGGTAAGGATGCAGCCCATGTTGTTCTGTCCTGAACATCCCTTTTCTTTCCTCTACAAAGTTAGGAACTGTGCTCCTTGGATATGAAACCAAAAACAGTGCATCCCATGGCTTTTCATATTTCTTTGCAATCAATTAGGAATGTCCCACATGCATTGCAAATTAAGAAGAATCATTTAGTCTTTAATTGATTAAATTTGTGTTACTTTAAAAAGCTATATTTTAATTTCCTTATGCAATAGTACCTGAGTTTACCACTTCAGGGTGGATTATCTCATTGATTTCTTAGAAAAAATCATTCTGTAAGAACTGTACTATTATGAACCCAATTTTACATTTGCAGAAATGAATGAAAAGCAAAGTGTTAAGTACCTGACTAAAATTATAAACCAAGTAAGGTCTGGGACATTGTTGGGGTCCCTGTAAAGATGTTTCCAGTTCTTATTCTCTCAGCTACTTCTCAACCATGGGTGATTCTGGCCCCCTGTGGCCAAATGACAATGTCTGGAGATATTTATGCTTGGTCAACAAGCTACTGAGGTCTATTAACAGCATTCAGTGCATAGAGACCAGGGATGCTGCTAAACATTCTACAAATATCTGAACAATATATTGGGTCCAAGTGAAATCTTTATGAGTTGCTTCTTAGATTTTTTTTGTTTTCACTTACATAATTTCATTATTTAATTAATTATTTTATTGATCAAAATAACAATTTTGACATTTTAACTATTTCTACATGTCCAATTCAGTGAGATCATCTTCCATGACTAAAATTTTTCATCATTCAAAACAGAAGCTCTTACCTCCTATGTAATAACACCCCATTATCCATCTCCTTAGCCTCTGTAACCTAATCTACCTTGTGAATCAATGAATATGCTTAATACTCAGAGGTGGGAACAACTCCAGAGATCAAACATAGAGAAAAACACTAATGAAATGTGCTTTATCCATACATGGAATACTACAAAGACATAAAAAGGAATAACTTTCTGGTACCTGGTAAAATATGGATCAACCTTGGATATTGGTTCTCAAATTAGTGCTGCTTCTACATCACCTTTGCCAGACAAACATGGAATCAGGAAACTAAATGGGCTTTGAAGAATTCTCCTCCTGGGACTTCATGAGAAGCCAGAGAAACAGTCCATCCCCTTAGGGCTCTTTGTGTCCATGAACCTGGTCACCATCATGGGGACCTGGTCACCATTATGGGTCACCCATTTGTCTTCCTGGCCATCAGCTCAGACTCCCACTTCCACATGTCCATATACTTTTCATTTTCAACTTGTACTTTTGTTATATCTGTTTCACTTCCACCAATGGCCCTAAGATGCTGTTGAATATCCATTACAACCTATGTTAGCTGTGTAATTCACACACAGTTTTACACCATTTTTCCACTTTTGGGCAATTAACCACTAATTATAATGGCCTATGACTGTGTCATCCTCATATACTCTATTGTTTTCAATATGACTGTGCAAATCCTCACATCAAGAGGTGGAATCTTATTCTCCTCCTTTGAATCAGGTTGGGAATGGTAATGTTTCATTACTTTTGCCAATGGAGTATGGTTTAATTGACAATGCCTCAAAAAGCTTTAGTGTGTTTTTGCTACTCTCTTCAAATCCTGCCCTAGTCATATGATCAAGTGTAATAAAGCTTGCTGTAGAATGAGAAGACATGTGGGAGAGAAGCCACTTGTTCCAGTAAAGTTCACCTTCGACCAATGGACAGCAAATCAACACATCAATAGTGAGAGAGCTTAAACAAGATGATCAAAGCAGCAACCAGATAACTCACAACTGATCACAGACTTATGAAGGAGACAAGATCAAAAGAACTCCATGCATGCCGTGGACACCCTTGAAACAAAAAACATTACCTTAAGCCATGCAATTGGGGGATGAGCTGTTATGCTTCAATGGCTAACTGACACAGGCTAGCTAAATATTAGGTCATTCAGATAACTATGGTGATTCCTATTGTTTGCAGTACTTTAGACATTTGAAAAGAGCATTGATCATCAGTGGTTATTCAATTTTATTTTAGATAACTGTGCTTTAAAGTAACCACACATTAGGTTCCCTTCCAGATAACTAGGAGAATTTGGAAGGGCATGCATATTTGTGTGGAAATAACTTGTGATCCTGAATCAGACCTCTCAACTACCCAAAGTATTTTGTGGGAAGGAATTCAAACTCATGTCAATCATCCTTTGATAAAGAGGATTGGAGAGAATGTTGATGATAAGTGAGATAAAGGGCTGATAGAGTAAATAGTTTTTTCTTTCACCTGCACTTTAGCCTTTCCACAACATTTAGAAAAATAGAAGATATTTTGTTTAGAGAAATAGAAGTCACATTATTTGGCATATCAAAGTTTTCAAGCAGAAACAGAATATAATCTAATAAAATAATATAAAATACACACCATAAAAAATACTGTACCCCAATGAACAATAACCCTTTTATATTGGCACCCTGATTCCATACTTCACTAAGAATACCTACATCATCAAAAATAAATCTTGTCATGGATAAATAATGCACAACTGAAATTTTTTTTTTACCTATTTAAGATTGTTTGTGATGCTATGACCATATCATATAAAATCTGTACTAATTTAACTTTTAGTAGACAGCTCCTCAAAGATGTGTATTTGATAAACAATTTTTGCTAAGTACCTGTGCAAGAGAAAACCCATGATACACACTGTGGACAATGAGCAGGATAGAAGAATGGGGTCCTAATAAGGATAAGAAAATCAGATCATCAGGTATAAGAAGCACAAGTATGTGAAAGCTAGCATTAGTAGACAAAAGTTTTGAAATATTTATGTGGAATAGGATAACAGACACAAAAGTGTAAAGCTAATAACAAGAAAAACTAAAAAGTGAAAAGCTACACTGTCAGACTTTCCTTTATATAATAATCTTGTAAATAGTCTTGGGTAATATGTGTAATTTTTTCCATAGGAGCAGGAGAACTCACCACATCTCTCTTAGTAAAACAAAGAAAGAAAACACTTCTGATAATAAAGATCAATTGAGGAAAATTAGTTCTTCAAGAAATACGTGCTTCCTGTGATATGTTTGGATTTGAAATTGTTTTTCAGCAAAAGAGGAGAGTAACATTGGAAAAGTGGGAAAGTGGACAGAGGAAAACTGTTGATTATGTGAGAAGCAGAGAAAATTTGATAATATGAGTTGCTTAAAATCAAACACATTGATAAATGCTATAAAATAAATAGGAAGAGACATTTCCTACTTCCATGGTCTGATTTAAAAAATCAGATTTCTGCATCTGTCTTTTTTTAACATATCCTTTTTTATTTTTTTTAAATATACTTAGATTACATAAAAGTTACATAAAAAATATCGTGGATTCCCATATGCCCAGTTCCCTACCCCTCCCACAATATCCCACATTAACAACATCCTTCATTAGTATAGTAAATTTGTTAAAATTGATGAACACATTTTGGAGCATTGTCACTAAGCTGGGATTATAAGTTACATTGTAGTTTACACTCTCTCTTACCTAATTTTGAAAGTTATGACAAGATATATAATGACCTGTATCCGTCATTGCAATGCCATTCAGGAAAATTTCCAAGTCTCAAAAATGCCCCTATATTACACTTGTTTTTTCCTCTTCTTCCCCTCAGAACCTCCAGTGACAACTGCCTCCATATCAATGATAAAAGTTCTTCCATTCTTAAAATCACAATAAGTCTATCGTGGAATAACAGTAAGTCTGCTGTAGTCCATCATTCAATCCCCAATCGAGGATACTGGGATGGTGATGCCCACTCCACCTCTAATTGAGAGTGGGCTTAGATTTCATGGGGCAGATGGATGGGGCTATCTTTCTTGCATTTTCAGACTCTCTCTGTTCCTTGGGATGGTTGTTTTCCATCATAATCTACATGTCAGTTTTCTTAGGTAAGTCCAATGAAGTGGAGAGTAAGTATTGCAACTGTGTTTAATTTCAAGGCCCATCCATCACATGGACAGCCCAAAGATTTAAGTCTCTTGAACATACAACCAACAAGTCTATTACTAACTACAGATTCAAATATAAGGGGCAGAAGAGCCATGTATAGTGAAAGCACAACTGAGTCCAACTCTGTTTCACTGGGAATAATAAATTCCAAAGAAGGGCCACTGACAGGACACCAAACTTCTGATCTGTCTGAATGTTTCCAGAGACCTCAGAACCCTACTATTTGATGCAATTTTCACTTTGACAGTCAATGAGATCCTCCTGAGATGTGCATGAGCGTAAATTCTGGATTGTCCTCCTAACTCACTTTGAAGTCTCTTAGCCATAAAACGTCATTTGTCTTTCCTTCTTTTGGTCAAGGTCTTTTTCCATTTGTGTTGCTAGTTGGTGCTTGGTAGTAAGCCCTCAATACCAGGGAATCTCATTCCCAGGATTCATGTCCTATGCTGGGGAAATGTAATGCATTTATATGCTGTTTGGCTTTGAGAGAGGCCACATTTGAGCAACAAGGAGGCTCTCAGAATGTAATTCTTACGAAACCTATAATACTAGGCTGGGTTTCAATTTCAAAAGTAAATGTTCATAATTACAGGCATCAATATCAAATTCTCATCAGTGATCCATCCTCTTTCACTAGTCACTGTCCTTGTACTTAGGGGATTCTTGTTATCCCATTAGAGAATGTGTCAGAGCTCCCCAGGATGGAATTAGATGTTCTTTCTAATTATTGTGTGAATCTCTGCCCACCATGTCAATACCCCATGAACACTTGAGCACATTTATATGCCTTCTAGGTATTCCCCAGGTACATGTCCTCCCTTGCTTCCCCCATCACTGACACCCGACATCAATTATGTAACCACCTAAAAGCCTCTCCAATCCTTTTGAATAAAGTTTCTTTAAGGTCTAAAATTGAAGAACCTATTTTGACTAGGTTCATTTGAACTCCAGAGCATTGATTTGGGCTGAGGAGCAGCCCTTGTCATTCAACTAGAAATGTGCTATTTTCCTCTTCAAACAAAAGGAGAATTTGGTTCATTTGACATAAAATAATAGACATGACATTCTTTTGGGTTTTTAAGAATCACAATAAAACTTTTTGAATTAAATTAAAAATAATATTGGGGTAGACTATTTACAGAGATAGCTTCATTTTCCACATTTCTCTGAATCCATGTCTTTTCAATTTGACAGTGCAGTTCCCCCTACCAAGAAGTTGGGTTTATTTATTCAACTTGGATTCAGGGCTGGATTTAAACTATTTAAATTGCTTTGGCCTAGAGAATATCGTGGAAAAGATAGTTTGTCTCAAAGGGGCTCAGCTCTTATTGCTGCTGTCCCTTGAACCTCTATCATAGCATGTGAACAACTCCAGGCTCACCTGTTATAGGATGAAGACATGTGGAGGAAATTTCATTGTCACATTAAACAACACCTAATAGGTGGCCTTTAGCCAACTAATCCCCAGTATGTGAGGAAGCCCAGCCAAGACAGCACAGAAAAAGTGGGGAGTTTCTAAGTATGTACAAAAGGACAGCTGCAACACCATTAAGCTTTGTAACAAAGAATGCAGGGTACTCATGGTCCAGGATCACATAATCATCAAGACACAGAGCTAGAGGTTCATGTTGACCATGTAGTGCAGGGGGTGGCTGATGACCACAAAGTGGTCAAAGGCCATCATGGCCAGGAGACATTTGTCCAACCCTACAAAAAACATACATCTGGGTGAGGCAGACTGCTTAAGATATGACTCTGCTCTGTGTATATATTCACCAGCCTCTTAGGGACAGTGGTGGAAGTGAAACAGCTGTCAGAAAATGACAGGTTGGAAAGGAAGAAGTAATGGGCATGGGGAAGTTGGAGTCAGGGATGCTGGCCAAGATGATATACAGGTTCCCTTTGAATGTGACTAAATACATGGACAAGACGAGCCCAAAGATAAAGGACTGCAGTTCAGGTTCCTCTGAAAGTCCCAGAAGAAGAAATTCTGAAATTTGTGTACTATGTACTGATTCCCTGTGGTTGATGTTACTGCAAAGAATTAGAAAAAAAAATAACATGTCCAATTTTCAAACAATCAGTCATTACTAAACTCTCTGTAGTTTACATTTTTCACTCAAGAAAGTAATTTCCATATTTTATTTATGGAATTGTTCCCCATTTTGCTGAAATCTATGGCCAGCCTTGATTAGTAATTCACATCCCACTTTCAGCATATTAATCCAGTAGTCATGTATTTTAAGGTTTTTAAGAGAAATGCCTTCATTTATTTGAGGAATGATTATTCAGTGCTGACTTCATGCCAGACACTGCCTAAGCTATAAGCATAGAGTGGGAAACAAGAATGTCTGCATTCTGTTGATGGAGAAAGAATATAAGCAAATAAAGGAATCATGTTTTGAATGGTGGCAACTGCTAAGAGGGAAAGAGACCAGGAAAGAAAAAGGAGTTAGTAAATAGGGTATGCTAGGTTTTCTTGAGATATTCAATAAAACCTGCAGATAAGATGACATTTGAAGAAGACCTAAAAGGAAGATAAGTTTGGAGCCACAAGGAAACAAGGAGCAGTGTGCTCAGCAGAAGAGTGCCAAGGTCAAAGGCACTAAGGACCAGGCTTGTTTCAGGATTCAAGACCAACAAGTAAAACTGCGTAGCAGTGGGATGAGGAAGAGGAATAGCGGTCAGAGATGATGAAGGATGAGTTGGCCTCATTGATTCTGAATCTTCAAGACTCAGGAAGCTGCTTATGCACATGATGTAACCCTTGCATGTTATTAATTTGATTGCAAAGGTATCCCAAAAATAACTCCTTCTCTTTCCATCTATAGGATTGCATTTAGACTCTATAGTAGAGGACACACTTAATGGAATTTATGAACTCATTTTCCCTGGTCTTTGATGCTATTGCCCAATTAAACAAAAATACACATAGGCATCCAATAACACACAGAGCATACAGTGGCCTCCTAGATCAAATTAATTCTATGCTCTTCTCACCCCCAGCCACACAGATTTGTCTGGGAGTGAATATAATGCAAACTGACATCAGATTGTCTTTTCCCAAAATAATTACAAATGGTAACAAGAATTTCCAACTGTCATACCTCCCATGAAAATGAGGACTAGGGTATTGATTTTGTTGTGGCCATTTTATACTATGTGTTTAAAAAACATAAAATCTTCTCAATAAGCAAAGGGAGAGAGAAACCAATGAAATAGACATGAGGATAAAAAAACATTATTAACTCAGTTCAAATCTCAGAGACTGTGAAGAAGAAAACCTTAATTAGTCGGGCAGCATTCCAATCAAAGTTCCATTCTCTGGATGACCAGAAATACAAATAAACGATCAATAGGCCAAAATATTGATATCTTTTTACAGTGTCATACACCATACAGATTATACACCCCAGAAATAAAATGAGCAAAGGGAATACACTAACATTTCGTGAAAGAGAATACAAGGGCCACAAAGGTTAGGAATTTTTTACAGTTTTGAATCTTTGATTAAATATGTACTATACCATAAACTTGGAAAGGAAGTAAAACAATCTACACAATGTAACCCTTAATACTTTCTCCTACATTGTACGTATTACAGCTTCAACATCATAGGTAAGTTGACAAGCTTAAACAATACATTTGAATACCTAGCATAATTCTTTCCTGTCAGTAAGTGAATTGTTTTCACTGATCATGAGATGATGTTGATATTTCTTATACTATTCAAATGTATCTTTCTTTCTTCACTTTCCTCTCCCCAATTCTGTATTCTTGTTTATTTCCTTATCATGTTTCTCAGCAATTGCAAACCAAACAACCCACTAGCTGATATTCACATTGACCTAGAGGGATGAAATAAGTGATCTACAAATTCCATTACTTCAAACTGCCTGTGATTCTCCACTGTACAATGAAGTCAAAACACCATAGCTTTAATGCAACTTTGATATTCCCTGGCTGACCTGCCGTCATCCTCTAACCCTGTGGGCTGCCGTCGTTGACAATGATGCCCAAGATCTTTTACCTGACTTGTTCTTTTGCCAGATTTTCATAGTTTCCATACTAAATAGATTTATACAGTGTTTCACTCTGCATCAGTCTTTCTGACAGGTCCATTTAGTACTTTTTCACTCCCTTTCCTTCTGGAAACTCCAACACCCGTTCAGGTTAGTTTAGAGTCATCTAGGTTTTTTAATTTATCTGTAATATATCCATAGTAAGATTTGTGACAAATCCTTGCACAAACCTAATTTCGGTAATGGAGATTGTCCCTGTGTGTTGCTTTTATTGAACTCCAGTCTTCTCCCTGCTAGACTGGGTGTCTTAAGGGATTTAGCAATGTTCTATATAAATTTTATTTCAGTAAGCCAGATTGGTTGGTGGCTTGGTAATAATAGAAAGTTAATAAATATATATTGTGTGAATAAACAAAAGAAGGTAGTTTCACACGTACTATAAATGATTAGAGAGAAGAAGAAGAGAAATATTAAATAGGTGTGAAGATATGCAAGGGACATTCTTTCCACATTTAAAGATGTGACACTACACATGGGTCAAGACAACATTTTGCAAGAATTATACAATAGAGTAAACAAAACCTATAAGAAGTAAAGTGTCTCACTCAGCATTGAAAAAATATATAATATGCAACACATTGATTTGACTATGCAAAATTTATAAACTGTCCACCACTCCCTCAGGTACATCATGGAGACATAAAAGAACTTAATGGCAGACAGCAAACTTGGTGAAATAACCTGTAGTTTATGTTTGGAGGAATGCTAGTAAAAACAAGAGTAAAAACATTCAGATTCACATATACAAAAGCAAAGACAAGAATAAAATTGTCCAATTAAGAAGAGATATGGTTAATTAATCCACACATATTTAACTTCACCATTAAAGACATAAAGGCTAGGAAAAACTTAAGAATATCACTTTCAATCCATTAAATAAGAGTTGTTATTATTCATGTGAAAACCCAACCCTTTCCTCTACATTATATAAATTGCCTGGACATATACATATTTTTTTCTCTCATTCCTTCATTTTTTCTCTCATTCCACATCTAAATCTCTCTGCATCTCACTTCTCCCTCTCTCTCTCTCCTTGCCTTTCTTTCTCTCTCTGTCTGTCTCTCTCTTTCCCCCTCTCTTTCTCTCTGTCTCTCTAACTCTCCTTTCTGAAACCATTTTAATATCATTGAAATAGGAATGTAGAAAGCTAGATTGAACATCAGTTCCACTGTAATATGAAAAGGCCAAGTAATCTAAATAATCAGGAGTTTCATTGAACCTGTCAGAGAACTAAGGACACAGAGTAAACAAATAGCCTGAAATCTAAAGAAATTCTGTGCTTCCCAGAAGAGATGAGCTGTGAGGAATGGACTTGCTGGGAACAGCATGAAGGATCACAGCTCCACTAAACAAGCAGACATGATTTCAGCTAATGTTTAATGAATCATTAAAGGGCTTAGTATGGTCTGTCTAGCATGATGGAACAGAGTCTTGGGGATATTAAAATAAATTAAAAAAAAGACACTAGGGGAACATATGGAAGAAAATGTCACTGTACATACAAGCCAGCAGATCCTACAGTAATAAAAGACACAATGTCTAAATTTTTTTATTTCAATTTTTAAAAAAAAGTTTTAATATTATTGGTTATTTTAAAAATTATTATTGTTTCCCTTTCTTATTAAATTTATTTGGTTATATTGTTGGCTTCATTTTTCAAGAGGTTTTGAATCACATAAGGATGACAACAGTGGCAGAGGAGTTTCACTGGTATGGGTTGTCAGTGATGGGGAGATGCATGGGTAGGAGTTCACTTGGGGCATGCCTCTATGGCATATGAGTATGTTCAAGTGTTCATGGGACATCGCCGTGGTGGGTGGAGATCCACACAATAACTGACAGAATATTGAATTCCCATCCCGGGAATTCTTCTGCTTCATTCTCTAATAGGACAGCAAGAATCCCCCAAGTAGAAAGGCAATGCCTATGAAGGAAGACAAACCATTAGACCAGGCCTTTGACATTGTTGATTGTATTTATGAACCTTTTCTGGTGAAATGAAACTTAGCCTACTATTATATATTGCCTAAGAGTTACCTCCTGAAGCCTACTGGTTGCTCAAATTTGGTCTCTCTCTAAACTGAACATATAAATGCACTACCTTCCCCCAGTCATATGATATGACTCCCAGGAATAAGCCTCCTTGGCACAGAGGGATTATTACCAAGTATGAACTAGCAATGTGTCTGGAAAAAGACCTTGAACAAAAGGGGAAAATGGTGAACAGAAATGAGTTTTTATTGCTATGATAGTGCAAAGCGAATTGGGAGTTCATTCCATAGGTTATGCTTAAGCAAGTCTCAGCAGGATCTCATTGAGTGTCACAGAAAACAATGCCTCAAATAGTGGGGCTCCTGAGAGCTCTAGGGACATCCAGAAACTATAAGCAGGGCCGAGAGCTCAGGAATTCAGCACCCAGTCAGTGGGCTTTACTTTGGAATTTATGCTCCCTAGTGTAACAGCTTTAGACTCATTTATAGGAGCCTTACACATGGCTCTTCTGTCCCTTTTATTTGAACCTATATTTAGCAGTATACTTGATTAATATATGCCCCAGAGACTTAAATCTTTGGTCCTTCAATGTGCCAGTTGAGCCATGAATTTCAGCATAGCTGCAACACCTAGTTTCCTGTTCATTGGACTCATCAAGGACAATGGAAAAGGAGATGATGATGGACAACACCCATCTTAAGGAACAGTGAGTGTCTGCAACTACAAGCAAGATAGTTCCATCCATCTACCCCAGGGGATCTAAGTTCCCTCTCAATTAGAAGCAGAGTGAGCATCATCATCCCAAATTCCTCAGGATTGGGGAATGAATAATGGATTAAGTAGACTTGTTATTATTGTACTATAGGCTTCTTATTATTTTAGTAATGGAAGAACTCTTGTCTTTGATATAAAGGCAGTGGCCACCAAAAAATCTGAGGGATGGGAGAAGGAAGAATAGGCGTATTATGGGGGCATTTTTGAGACATTGTATTTGTCTTGCTTGATATTGCAATGATGGATACAGGCCATCATGTATTTCATTTCAACTTATAAAATTGTGTAAGACACAATATAAACTATAATGTAAACTATAGTCCATGGTTAGTAGCAATGCTTCAATATGTTCATCAATTGAAACAATTGTACCACACTAATGAAGGATGTTGTTATTGGCAGAAAGTGTGGAAGGGGGAGGGAGTTGGGCATATGTGAATCCTTTATATTTATGTAACATTTATGCAATCTAAAGCTTCTTTAAAAATAAATAAATATTAATGAAAGAAATTCACATGTGAATATTTACAGCAAGTGTCTTTATAATCTCCAAAATCTGAAAGCAAACAAAATGCTGTTCAGTAGTGAATAGGTATATTCATTATGTTTTATCTATAAAATGGAATATTACTGATATAAAAAGAAATTTTCCATCCAGTCACAAAAGATATGGATGAATCTTAAATGATTATTTCTAATTAAAGAAAACAGTTAAAAAATTCTCCATATGTATGATATTAATTTTATGACCTTCTAGATAAGGCAAAACAATGAGACAATAGAATGTTCACTAGTTGCCATAGGATTGAGGTGAGGGAAGGAATGTTGAATGGATGAAGCACAGGGGAATTTTTAGAGAGATGAATCTATTCTGTGTAATATTGTAATTGTAGACACATGACATTATGCATTGGTTAAAATCCATTTAAGTTGACAACACAAAGTGTGAACCTTATGTATATAAATAAAAAATCATTTACAAAGTCAAGGGAATCCCAGATAGAATGAAAATATTGCAAATCTATCTAATATATTTTAAGTGTACAACTTGACCACAAAGGAGGGGATGGGGCAAATGTGCTGAAAGAAGTAATATTGTATATGAATGGAGCCTGTAAAATGGAGTCAAAAGAAACTGCATAAATACAGTACTCTAATTAATAATGTAGCATTCCACCATGTATAGAACAATTCTAATACTTCAATGCATACACAAGGAAATCATTTCATAGATTGTTGACAGGTGAAGGAATATTTTTCTTACTGTGAGGTGTGAGCTTACAAATAAGGAAGGGGTGGAGGCTAGAATATTCTACATGATAAAGGTTTAGAGTTCGACACATCAGTGTGAACTCTTGTGTAGGTGAATATAGATATAGAGGGTTGTATGCATACATATTTCTAAATATATGTATATACACAGCTTAGTATACTCACATGTATTTCCCGACACTCTCTTCAGAGAGGCCCTAGAAGACACAGTAGCATGGAGCACAGATAGTGCCCAGACCTTGGAATGTAAAACCATTCTTCAAAAAGTATCTTCTTGGAGAAATTGCTGACTCTAGCTAAGAATCACGCAAGAAGTGCCTGGCACATCTTATAGTACCAAAAATAAAGAGGTGCTAAAATGAACCCCATAATATTGGGGTTATTGTAAAGAGATAAAAAGCACAGCTGAAAGTGCTCCCATGGCCAAAAGTGGAACAAATTGAAAAAGAAGAAAAGAAGTGTTTTATCACAACCAAAAGTATGAAATAAATTGAGTTCATCCTGATATTAAAAAATTATTGATTAAATAAATAAGAAGAGACAAATCTCTCATGCAGAAAAATCAATAATTTATGTAGATATTGCTCTTTCAAGCCATCGAACAAAAATCTCACTCCTGAAGTATGGGCTTCGCCTACTGACTTCTTTCCAAAGGTGATATAAGGAAAGGCAGAGAAATGAGGAACTTTATCCTGGGAGACCTCAAAACACTGTTGAAATGTGGCCTCTCTCTAAGCCAAACTCAGCATATGAATGCATTACCTTCCACCCAGCATGGGACATGACTCCCGGGGATGAGCCTCCCTGGCAATGTGGGATTAATACCAAGTGCCAACTGGCAATACAACTGGAAAAAGACCTTGAATAAAAGGGGAAAGGTAAAGACAAAAGAGTTCATGTAGCTAAGGGACTTCAAAGAGAGTCAGGAGGTCATCCCAGAGGTAATGCTTATGCACACCTCAGTAGGATCTCACAGAACACCAAACTGGATATCACCACACACAGAGGGGCTCCTGAGGGCTCTGGAGACACCCAGGCCCTATATAAGAGGGGATAGCTCCAGAGATTAATGCTTTATCACTGGGCTATACTTTGAAATCTGTGTTCCTGAAAGTGACAGAGTTGGACTCGAATAAGTCTTCCCTGCACATGGTCCATCAGTCCCTTCTATTCAAACCTATATGTGATGCTGGAGTTTGTAGGTGTACTTCGAGAGACTGGAGCCTCTGACCTGTCCATGTGCCAGCTGTGCCTGGAATCTCGGTGCAGCTGCAATTCCTACTCTACAGCTCAATAGACTCACCCAAGTCACCTGGTGAGGAGACGATGATGGACAATGGCCATCCCAGGGAATGGAGAAAGCCTGCAGCCACAGGCAGGATAATCCCATCCACCATATCCATGGGATATAAGCCCACTCTCTCTTGGAGGGGGAGTGGACATCACCATCCCAAACTCCTCAGGATTGGTGGAAGTGCTATAGACTAGAGTGGACTTAATGGTATTCTGTTGTAGACATGTTGTGATTCAAGCAATGGAAGAAATTACAACAGTGAGGTGGAGCCAAGTGGCTACTGGATGCTTTTGTGGCAGGGAAGGGAAAAGCAGTTGTAATACAGGGGCTTTTTCAGGACTTGGGAATCATCATGAGTGACATTAAAATGACATATATAGGCCATTTTACATCAGCATATAACATGCAGAACTGTGTGGGAAAGAATGTGGTCTACAATGTGAACTATGGTCCATGCTTAGTGGCAAAGCCCCAGATGTGTATATCCATTGTAGGTGATGTGCCACACTAATGAAAGATGTTTCTGTGGGATGTTATGGGAGGTGTGGGAGGTGGGGAACATGGGAATCCCTGTAATATTTGTGTAACATTTATGTAAGCTAAGCATCTTTTAAAATTAAAAAAAAAAAAATGAGTACCCACAATGGAATATCAGTCACTTGCACAAAGGGAAGACACATTCTATAACATGGATGAACATTAAAATGTGCATTTGAATTAAATAGGCCCAATACAAAGAGAAAAGTATTGTATGATTTCACTTACACGGAATGCCTAAGACATGCTAATTCAAAGATACAGGAAGTAGACTAGAGGTTACCAGATTCAGGATTGAGTGAAGACTGAATTCTTAAAGGAAATCGACATTCTGTTGATTTGATGAAAAGTTTTGGTAATGTTTGTTGGTGATTCTAGCATCAAATTGTGAATTCAATGAATAGCCCTCAATTGTACATATGAAAGTAGTTAAAGTTAGAATGTTGTGTTGTACAAATGTCACACAAATAATTTACCTTGTTATAAAACAGAAATGAAGTATTGATATTTGCTATCTCATGAATGAAACTTGAAAACAATATGATAACTGAAAGAAGCCAGTTATGAAATATAATATAATTTATTTCTTTCATATCAATGCCAAGAACAAGGATAACTATACGGATAAAAGGAAGATTTATTGTTTATTGGGGTTAAATGGGAGCTAGAAGGATAGGAGGAGTTAGGTAGAGTGTATGTTTTTTCTTTATGAGTTAATGAAAATATTCTAATATAGACTCTGGTGTTGGTAACATATTTTTGTATAAAATAACAACTCAATTATATGCTTTAAATAGCTTAACTTTATGGTCTATGTTTTATATCAGAATAAAACTTTCTTAAAAAAAAACAAAACACTGCTGATCAGGATCAACATCAATGGTGTTAAGGTGCATTGATAAGATGCACCCTGGATATGATGTGATGAAAATGATACTTTATCTCTGGTGTCGTCCTCCAAAAATCAATAAACCCAGTCTACTCATGAGAAGAACATCAGAAAATTCAAACTGAGGGAGACTTTATAATATACCTGACTTGCACTCCCCAAAGCCATCCAAAGCATCAAAAACAAGGATAACTGATAAATTGTTACAGTCACAGAGGGACTAAGAATTTATGACAAATAAAAGTAAGGCATTATTTTGGATGGGAGATGTGAAGAACAGGGGAAAGGGGATGAGAGGTTCTTGGAAACTATCTATAATATCCTTGCAATTTTTCTGTAAATCTAATACTGTTCTAAAATATTAAGTTTATTATTTCGGGCACAAGGCCAATGGGTTGGGCAGATAAGGCTTACCTCTCAGTAAAACAACAGAGAAAGGGTGAAGGGCTGCCTTGGCGACTTGCATTGGGATACAGCAGACCAGGACACTGCTTCACAACACCCAGAAGAGTGAGGTACAAAGAGACAAAGAGACCACAATTAGAAGCTTTGAGTTATTAAGCCTCCAGGCCACTGGGAAGGGCTCCCCTCCCCCACCCCCAAGATATTAAGTGAGTGTAATACTCCTGGTGAATTATATCTAACTGAGAGGAGAGCAGAGGTCTTTCTCCTTGCCAACTCCTTTGGATATATAGAACAGGAAGGTGCTCTGAGTCATCTAAGAGGTTACTGGAAAGATAAAGAAGCAGAAGGAAAATTGTGAGTTTCTTGCCCCTGTAGCTGGAAGGTGCACATATGCCCTGCCCTCAGGACAAAGGGCCTGGGTGGAGCTGCTGGCTCCCTGCTCTGAACTGAGTGTAACAGCAGATTCCCTCGGAAGAAAGGGGTCTGGGATGGTGGAGAGTGGTTACTTTGTGGTTAGTTTAGCCAGCGAAGGGACTCTTGAATATTGGAAGGGACCCCACCTTTACAGGGATAGGGGAGAGTTATCTCCTCAGGCAGGCTGTCACAGCCAGCTGCCTAAGTAAAGAGAGGAATTACATCAGAGAGGAGGCAGAGAGAGACTGATCAGCAGGACTTTGGTGGACTGCAGGGAATCTAACCTGCCCAAAGGAAAGGGGTGGATAGCCTTCTGAAAGGCCAGTTCACCTAAGGAGACAGATTAGCTCAGTGGAAGAATACCTGCCTAGCAAATATGAAGTCCCTGGGTCGATACCCAGCTCTTCTTTGAGAAGTGATTCACCAGGGTGTCAGGCATTCAGCTGAAATTTTATGACAGGGAACATATAGACATTCTCTTTGTATTAACTTTTCTTGGATCTCTTGTTTAAAAAAAAAAGCTCCGTTTTTTATTTTCCTTATTATACTCATTAAAACCTTGCTCAAAATCTATAGAGGGCAGTCTGCAGGGTGATTGGTTGAAAATACCAGCAGCCTAAGAAGATCCTTAGTGGTCTAAGAAAGAGGACTGTTTTTCCATGTTTATTTCTGTTATATATCTTGCCATAACTTACAGAATTATGTGGGAGAGAGTGAAAACCACAATGTAAACAATAATCCATGCTTAGTGGTAATGCTCCAAAATATGTTCATCAACTGAAATGACTGTACCACACTAATAAAGGATGTTGTTCATGTGGGTAAATGTGGGCAGTGTGGGAGCAGGGCATATGGGAATCCCCTATATGTTTTATGTAACATTTATGCAATCTAAATATCTTTTTAAAAAAATAAAACTTTTTTAAAAAACGATGCCTTGTGGTTGCCATAGGTCCCAAGGTGAGGGGAGGGAGGATTAGAATAGATGAAATGAGGGACATTTTGGAGGTGATGGAAATGTCCTACATGATCTTGCAATGATAGATACAGGCCGTGTTAAATTTCATCAAAATTTATAAAAGTGTATGGTTCAAAATGTAAACCATAATGTAAACCATTGACCATGGTCAGTAGCTATGTTTCAATATTTCTATATAAGTTGTAACATATGGACAGTTCACACATAAAATGTTATTAATAGAGGAATGAGGAAAAAGGAGAGAATGTTGTGTGTATGGAAGTCCCCTGTATTTTGTGCTTGACTTTTCTGTAACCTAAAATTTCTTTGAAGACAAAATGAAAAAAGAAGACACGTGGGGAATAAATGGAAGAAAAATTCACTGTACATACAAGACAACAGATTTTACAGCGATGAAAACTAAAATGTCAAAAAAATTTTAAATATTTTTTCATTATATTTTATTATCCCAAATTTATTATTTTTTATTTTCTATTTCATTTCTTATTTTTAAAACTACTATTATTATTTCTTTTTCTTATGAATAGTATTTGGCTATTTTATTGACTTCATTTTTGAAGAAGTTTTGGATCACAGTAACGTTATAACTGTGGGCAGAGGAGGATCATTGATGGAAGGTGTCAGTGATGAGGGATACATGGGCGGAAGTTCATTGGGCAAACATGTAAGGTATATAAATATGTTCAAATGTTCATAAGGCATTGTCACAGGTGGGTGGACCTTCACACAATAACCAAAAGAATATCAAATTCCCATCCTGGGGAGCTCTGCCACATTCTCTAATGGAGCAGCAAGAATCTCCCAAGTACAGGAGTAATGACTAGTGAAGGAGGATGGTCCTCTGACAGGCCCTTGATATTGAAGACTTCATATGAACTATTACTCTTGAAAATGAAACTTAACCTAGTATTATTATGTGCCTAAGAGTTACCTCCTGAGAGCCTCCTTGTTGCTCAAATGTGGCCTCTCTCTAAGCTGAACTCAGCATATAAATGCAATAACTTCTCCCGAGTGTGGAACATGACTCCCGAGGATGAGCCTCCCAGGAACGAAGGGCATAATAAATACCAAGCACCAACCAGCAATGCAACTGGAAAAAGACATTGGCCCAAAGGTGGAAAAGGTGAAGACAAATGAGTTTAGATAGCTATGAGACTTCAAAGTGAGTTAGGAGGTCACTCCAGGTGTTAAGCTCATGCACATCTCAGCAGGATCTCATTGACAGCCAAAGTAGATACTACCCAAACAGCAGGGCTGCTCAAGGCTCTGGAGACCTCCAGAAACTATAGTCAGGGCAGATAGCTCACGAGTTTGGTGCCTTGCCAGTGAGCCCTACTTTGGAATTTATCCTCCCCAATGTGATAGAATTGGACTCAGTTGTAGTTTCCCTACACATGGCTCTACTGTCCCTTCTATTTGAATGTATATTTAGTGCTAGAGTTGATAAGTCTACATCCAAAAGACTTAAATCTTTGGGCTGTCCATGTGTCAGCTGGGCCCTGAATCTCAAGTGAGTTGCAGGGCATACTCTCCAGCTCATTGGACTCACACAGGACAACTAACAAGGAGGAAATAATGAACAACAACCATACCAAGGAATTGCGGGTGTCTACAACTTCAAACAAGAGAGTACCATCCATCAGCTATGTGGAATTGAAGCCCTCTTTCAATTAGAGGTGGAGTGGGTATCACCATCCCAGAATCCTCAGCTTTGGGGAATGGACTATAGTAGACTTACTGTTATTCTACCATAAACATTGTTATTCTACCAATGGAAGAAATTATTCCATTGATGTGAAATAATGTGGCTGTGGCCACTGGAGGTTCTGAGAGAAGTGAGAAGGAAAAACAGGTGTAATACACGGGCATTTTTGGGACTTGGGAATCATACTGAATGACACTGCAATGACAAATACAGGCAATTATATATGTTGCCATAAACTACAAATTGTGTAGAAGAGATTGTAAACTACAATGTAAACTATAATGCATGCTTAGTGTTAATGCTCAAAAATGTGTTCATCAGTTGCAATGAATGTACCTCACTAATGAAGGATCTTAATATGGGAAAATTTGGGAGGTGTGGGGAACAGTACATAGAGGAATCCCTATTTTTTTTTGTATTATTTATGTAATCTAAGTGTCTTTTATAAAATAATAAAAAATAAAAAAATATATTAACTTTATTAAGAAGTAAAATTATTAGTGAAAAGCAAAATTCTAGGACATTGAACTCCAAGATTCAATCTAGATACAATTACATGCATTGGAGAAGAATAACATACTGCTGTATATCTCATATTCCCCCTCCATTGAATGAAAGTAATGAAATCAATTTCATAGAGTAATTGAAATAATTAAATAAAATAGTGAAAATGAAATGTCCAGCATTGTGCCTAGTAATAAGAGTATTTTATACATTATGGTTCAACCCCACACAGACTCACTCACCACACCTCCTTCTCCATGTCTACTGTTCTATTTTCATCTCTAATCATCTCACCATAGTTTTGACAATAGCTAGAATCACATTAACAGAGAGAGATCTTTCCACAGGGCAAGTATTTTCATGAAAACCTCCGTCTATAAGCCCTGCACTGAATTTCCAATCAAATCAAATATAAATATCCAACTTGTGGACAGAACACAAGACTGTTATCTGGCTGCTGTCAACCTGGCCATGCTATTTTCCACTTTTCATGCATGCCCATCATTGTTCATCAGATATTAAGAACTAATTTTTAAACGTCACCACCTCTTAAGGATATATTGAGCCCACATTTGTGTCCTGTTATTTCTCTTTGGTGTGCTTCTACCCCCAACTCCTCATAGAATTACTCCAGTTCCTTCTTCAAGGCTCAGTGCAATCATCATCTCCAATGTGAAGCCTTTACTAACCTCCACAGGATGAGTCCAGACTTTTAGATCCTCTTCACCAGGATTTCAGAGCCAGTTAAGCTATTCCATGAACTCATTATGACAACTCTTAACCTGTTTAGATGTCATCTCTTCGTAAAAGGAACAATATGCTACTCATTTCTTCATTCCCAGATTAATATTTAGTTCCTCCCATAAAGAATTTGATAACTGTTTGTTGAATTACTAGAAGAAAAAATGAATTAATGTGTTGAAACAGATTCTTCCAAATATTGTAGAGAAAGAAGAAGCAGTGAAACAAAGAAAAATATTGCTGAGAGATGGAAGCCCCATGAGTGACAGAGAAGAAAATCAGAGAAAGAACATGTTTTAATGTATATGTTATCTCCTTCCAATTAACCTTTTAAACTTATGGGACTTTGTAATTTTTGCTCTATTTGTGTTTTTTCCCTGTTAAGGCCCTAAAGTTACTACCAACAAAAGGGGTTTATGAAGTCATAACACATTTCCCCAGTACCTGTGAATATTCTGTGACTTACCCAGAAATTATCTAGGCAGGATCTGAGTTCACCAATGCAGATTATTCCTTGAATGATGGATGGAGTTGAAAGCTATATTCCCAGGAAGAAAAGGGAGATGAAATGATCCAGGTGGTCTCTAGAAGACACATTTGTGTTATCTCTTCACTGGAGATTAGTAAAGTAGATTTGAGAAAGTGTAGGAGAAGCATTTCAAGTTTCCATGCTGTGTTAGTCAAATGGGTGCTGATGCAAAGTACCAGAAATCTGTTGGATTTTATAAAGGGTATTTACTTGGGGTAAAACTTACAGTAACTAGGTCTTAAAGACTCCAACTCACTGTACCATAAGAAGTACTTTCTTGCTAAAGATGTTTGCTAATCTCTGTGAGGGTTTGGTCTTCCTTCCTCCTCTTAAGGTACTGTGGTCCCATCTTCTTCTGATCTCAGCTACAGGCTGGCATAGGGCTCATCTCCTTGCCAGGACTTTAGCTGTTTGAGCCATCTCCTTTTGGACAAAAAAGGAACTGAAGCGACCAATTTCTCTGCTATTCTATATCTATGGAGCTCTCTGTGTTCCTCTGTGTATCTTCTTGAATCAGTGTCCATTTATATAGACCTCCAAGGTAGCAGGAACTCAACCCTGAGTCACCCTAATAACATGCTCAAATCAAAGTCCTAATCTTGATTTAATCAAGTAAATGTAAAATAATTGAATTTAACTTAATCAAAGGGTATCATAACCAGAGGAACAGACAAGTTTACAAACATAATATAAATATTTTTTTGGAATTATGAATAATATCCAACCGCCAAATATGCCTTTAGGGATTTCATTCCCATGAGCCTCATTAATGAAGTGTTCTTTTGTCTCTCTTATCCATGAGATATTTGCCTCTCTGCAGGTAAGAAAGAAAAACACAATGTAAACTTGTACTGGTTTTCATCCTTGGGAGAGAGG
>JAQZBX010030351.1:0-26856 GCA_029593785.1 Cabassous unicinctus | reverse complement strand
TTTTTTTTTTTTTTTTTTTCCTTGCGTAATTGCTCTAGCTAGAACTTCTAGCACAATATTGAATAACAATTGTAACAATGGGCATCTCTGTGTTGTTCCTTACCTTAGAGGGAAAGCTTTCAACCTTTCCCCATTGAGTATGATGTTAGCTCTGGGATTTTCATATATGTCCTTTATTATGTTGAAGAACTTTCCTTCTAGTCCTATCTTTTGAGGTGTTTTTTATCAAGAAATGATGCTGGATTTTTTCATTTGCCTTTTCTGCATCAATTAATGTACTACAGCACATTGACAATGTGTTTTTGTTTTCCTTCGATTTGTTGATGTGCTGTGGTACATTAATTGATTTTCTTATGTCGACCCACCCTTGCATACTGGGAACAAAATCCACTTGATTGTGGTGTATAATTCTTTTAATATGCTGTTGGATTTTATTTGCAAATATTTTTTTGACAATTTTTGCATTTAGGTTCATTGGAGAGATTGGTCTATAATTTTCTTTTCTTGTGGTGTCTTTATCTGGCTTTGGTATTAGGGTGATGTTGGTTTCATAAAATTTGTTGGGTAATTTTCTCTCCTTTTCAATTTTTTGGAAGAGTGTAAACAGGGTTGGTCTTAATTCTTGAAATCTTTGGTAAAATTCACCTGTGAAGTCATCTGGTTCTGACTTCTTTGTTGGAAGATTTTTGATGACTGATTTAATCTCTTTACTTGTGATTGGTTTGATGAGTTCCTGTATTTCTTGTAGAGTCAAAGTATGTTGTTGGTGTATTTCTAGGAATTTTTCCATTTCATCTAGGTTGTCTAATTTGTTGGCATACAGTTTCTCATAATATCCTCTTATGACCCTTTTTATTTCTGTGGGGTCAGTCGTAATGTCCCCTCATTGAGTCCTGATTTTATTTATTTGCATCTTCTCTCTTTTTTTCTTTGTTAATCTAGCTATGAAGTTTTCGATTTTATTGATTTCTCAAAGAATCAGCTTTTGGTTTTATTGATTTTCTCTATTTTTTTGTTGTTGTTCTCAATTTCATTTATTTCTGCTCTAATCTTATTTCTTTCTGCTGGCTGTGGGATTGGTTTCCTATTGTTTTTCTAATTTCTCCAGGTGTTCAGCTATGTTTCTGTTTTTAGCTCTTTTTTTTTTTAAAGATTTATTTACTTGATCCATTTTAAACGCCCCCTTCCCCATTTGCTGTTTTGTGTCCATTCGCTGGGCAATTCTCTGTGCCTGTTTCATCTCCTCTCATCCTCCTCCTCCAGTCTTCACCAGGATTTGATCCTGGAGATCTCCGATGTAGGAGAGAGGTGTTCTGCCATCTGCGCCACCGCGGCTCCTGGTTTTCGGAGCTTTTGGAGCATCTCGTCTTGTCTCTCTCCTTTTACGTCATCATCTTGCTGCATGGCTCCCGGGGCCTGGCAGCTCACCGGCACACAGAGCCTGGCAGCCCATGCTTCTTCTATATATATATATATTTTTTAATTTTACCGGGAGGTCCCGGGGATCGAACCCAGGTCCCTCCATATGGCAGACGGACGGCCAACCATTTGAGCCACATCCGCCCCCTTTAGCTCTTTTTTAATAAGGGCATTCAGGGCTATAAATTTCCCTCTTGGCGAACTGCCTTTGCGGTATCCCATAAGTTTTGATAAGTTGTGTTCTCATTTTCATTCGTTTTGAGATATCTACTAATTTCTTTCGCAATTTCTTCTTTGACCCACTGATTGTTTAAGAGTGTCTTATTTAGCCTTCATATATTTGCACATTTTTCCCTTTCCCACTATTACTGATTTCCAGCTTCATTCCATTATGAAACTGTCATACCTGAAGGACAGTTTTACTGGATAAAGAATCCTTGGCTGGCCGTTTTTCTCTTTCAGTACCTAAATTATATGATAACACTGCCTTCCATGGTTTATGAAGAGAAATCCACACTGTCTCATTGGATGCCCCTTGTATGTGATGTTTCACTGATTCTGATGCTGAGTTTATTCTGATGTTCTGTTTCTCTCTCTTGCCTCGTGATATACTGTTACGTAGGTGTGTGCTACCACTGTTCTTTGAGTCTTGATTCAACTTGTTCTATATGTTTAAGATTGTCCCTGTTTAACTGTTTTGGCTAAGGACCCAGTAATGGGGTGCAGGCCAGTTTTTAAGGGAATTGGAGAGAGAGAGACAGTAAAGGCACCTCATTGCTTCTTTTATTTATTTATTTTCCCTTTTTGTGCACGTTTCTGTTCTGCCAGCAGATGGCGCTCTTTGGCAGACCGTTCACCTCAGACCCCAGGTGCTAGTGGGGAATGCATTCAGTGTAACTCTGCAATTTGTGGTGCAGAAGTAGTGTCCTCAAGGCTGGCCAAGCCTCACAGACAAACTTTCTTAGAAGCTGTTCTCCAACCTTGGCCTGCCACACCTTCGCTCTCTCTGCCTCCTCAGCAGCCAGCCCAGGGTAGTAGGGAGGGTGTTTGTGAAGGCAAATTATCTTTAGGTCCCTGCTGGCTCTCAGGGAAAACAATGTCTTAAGTCCACCCAGCCTGGAAATATGCAACCCCTCTAATGCAACAAACCAAGTTCCCTGGCCAAAATCTGAATTTGTAATAGACTGTGTCCTTCCCTCTCCCCTTTCTTGGGGAAGTGGACCCCTGCAACCCCATAGGTCCGCAGCCACTGCAATACAAAGCTGCTTCAGTCTGCAGACTGCTGTTAACTCCAAGGGTGGTGGGATGGGTGCCAGATGCTGCCGCTGCACCTTTACTCATGGGATTTTTCTAGCCAGCTGACACTCCTTTCCTTTTCCTCTCTCTTCTGAGTGGTATCCCACCTTCTAAGTTTCCTATTTTAATAAAAATGTGTCTTGCTGCATTTTAATAGTTCTTTATTATAGCTACTGCAAGTTATTTATAGATACATGATTTACAAATATTTTGTCCCACGCTGTGGCTTATCTTTTCATTCGTTTTCTTATGGTATCTTTTGTAGGGCAAAGTTCAGTTTCTCAATTTTTCTTTTATGGATCAATCATGCTTTTAATATGTCTAAGAAATATTTGCCTGTCCGAAGATTACATATATTTTCTTCTGTTTTCTTCTTGAAGTTTTATAGTATAGGCTCTTACATTTAGATTTATGATTCTCTGAGTTAACTTTTGTGTGTTACATGGGATAAGGGTCTAACTTCACGTTTTCGCATGGATAGCCGATCATTCCATTAGGGAAAGCTGTTTTTCCCACTGAATTCCCTTTGAATTGACTATAAATGTATGGGTTTCTTTTTGGATTTTGTGTCCTGTTGATCTCTATGTTTAGCTTTATAATAAGTATTGAAATCAAGCAATGAGAGTCCTCTTTGTTCTTTTTCACAATTGTTTGGGCTCTTTTAGGTCCTTTGCATTCCCAAGTAAAATTTTTAAATTAACTTTTTGAGAGAATTATCATCTCAACAATATTGAGTTTTTCAGTCCATGAAAATGATATATTTTTCTCCATTTGCTTAGGTCTTCTTTAATTTTTATTAGCAGTATTATGTGGATTTAATTGTACAGGTCTTACACACATTTCTTAAATTTATTCCTAAGAATTTTATGTTGCATCCTATTGTGAATGGAATTATTTTCATCGTTTCATATTTGGATTGTTCATGGTTTGTATGTTGAAATAAAATTGAATTTTTTATATTCATATTGTATTCTGGGCTCATTAATTCTAGAAAAAAATCACTTTTTTGTACATTCCATAGGGTTTTCTACATAGACGATCATGTTGCCTGTGAAAAAAGACACTTTTACCTCTTCCTTTCCAATATATATACCTTCAGTTTCTTTTTGTTATTGCCCTGGGAATCTGCATCCTGTACAGTGTTGAATGAAAGTAGTGAGAGGGGACATGCTTAGCTTGTTCCTGATTTTACAGGGAAAGCTTTTATTAGTCTTTGACCATTAAGTATGATGTTAGTTGTTGGTGATTCCTTTCTATTCCTAGTTGGGAATATATAAAAACAAATTTAAAAAACTCAAGAGTTTGTTTTATATTTTTTATATTTGTTTTATATTTCTTCAGATGCTTTTTCCATTTATTGAGGTAATCGGTCCATCCCTGCCCCCCTCCATTAATTTGGTGTATTACATTAATTCTCTGATGTTAAACCAACCTTGCATTCCTGGGATAAACCCAGTTCATGGCCGGTGATCATTTATGTATATTACCGTATTCATTTTGCCAATGTTTTGTTAAAAGTTTTTTGCGTCTATCTTCATGAAAGATATTGGTCAGTAGTTTTCTTATGCTATATATATTTTAGGAGGTACCAGGTATTGAACCTGGGACCTCATACAAGCAAAGCAGGCACTCAACCACTAAACTACACCTGCTCCACTCTTATGCTATTTTTGTCTGGCTTTGGTATCATAGTAATACTGACCTCATAAAATAAGTGAGAAAATCTGTTTTCTGGAAGAGTTTGTATAGGGTTGGTATTCTTTAAATGTGAGGTAGAGTTCAAGTGTTAAGTCATCTGAGCCTAGACTTTTCTTTGTGGGAAGATTTCTATGTTGTAATTCAATTTTTTTACTCTATATAGGTCTGTTCTGATTTTCTTTCTTCTTGAGTCAGATTTGGTAATTTGTGTCTATCTAGAAATTTGTCCATTTCATCAAAATTTGTCTAATTTGTTGGCAGAAATTGTTAATATAATTTCTTTAAACTCATTTTACTATCTGTGGGGTCTTCAGTGACGTCCCTTCTTTCATTCCTGATTTTCATTTATTGTGCCTTCTCTTTGTTACTTGACAATTTTAGCTAATTGTTTATCAGTTTTTACCAACTTTTATTTTTATTGATTTTTCTCTTTTCTGTTTTGTTGATTTTTGCTCTGATCATTATTTCCTTTACTTTGGGTTTGATTTGTTTTTTGTTTGTTTGTTTGTTTTGGTAATTTCTTGGTGGAAACTTAGATAGTTGGTTTTAGATAATTCTTCATGTTTAAAATAAGCATTTAAAACTAAATTTCTCTCAGAATTGTATATATCATAAAATTTGATAATGTGTTTCATTTTCATTCAAGTTAATTTGTAATTTTTCTTGTGACATCTTATATTTACTTTCTACACATTGGCAATTTTCCATATATCTTTTAGTATTTAATTTTGAATTTAGTTTTCTTGTAATTGGATAAGATACTATATATTATTTCAATATTTTAAAATGTGCTTGTTTTATATCCTACCATATGGTCTATCCTGGAGAATGTTTTGTGTGTGCTTGAAAAGAATATTCTATATTGTTAGGTATAGTAGTCTGTGAATGGCAGATAAGTTGATTGATGGTGATTTTCAAGTCTTCTATAGTCTTCACTGCTTTTGGTCTAATTGTTCTATCCGTTACTGAGAGAGTATTGCTGTCTCTAATTTTAATTGTTGACTTGTCGGTTCCCTCTTTTAAGTGTCAGTTTTTTCTTCCTATATTAGGCATTTGGTGTTAATTGCATACACGTTTATAATTGTTACATTTTCCTGATGCATTGAAATTTTATCATTATTGAACATCCCTGTTCATTTCTAGGAAATTGTTCTTTTAAAACCAGTTTTGTCTGATATTAATTGGACTTTTTAATGGTCAGTTTATAAGATGTGTCCTGTTTGATCCTTTTGCTTTCAGTCTGTTTGTGCCTTTGAATTTAATGTGCATCTTTTGTAGATTGCATGTCGTTAGATATTGTTTTTTTATCCAATTTGATAATCCTGTATTTTAATTGAAGTGGTTTATTTCATCCCTCCCCTCCCCTTTTTTGTGGGGTGTGCTACTCCTAATGCTCTGATGCTCAGTATATAAGCAGCTCTGGCTGGAACTTCTTAGTATCACCAAATAGGTAAAACTGTAAACCAGGAAAATATACCTGAAGTGGGCATCCTATGCATAGACAATAATGGATGGAGCTGAAATGTTTTCTGTGCTACTTTTATGGAACTGGCATACCCTATGAATATGAAGGTGGCGGAGGCCGAAGATCTCACATTTAGTTTAGTTTTTATGTGTCTGACAAATATTTTTTAGAGTACCATTTTAATTCCTCTGTTGATCTTTTTAGCATTATTTATTTTTGCATTGTTTTAGTGGTTATAGAATGACCACTAGAGCTTATAGAATGTCTTTAGCTAAATCACAATCACAATTTCTTTAAAATATTGAAATCTTGCTCTAATATAGTTCCGTTTTCCTTGCTTTTTTGTTTTATACTCGTCATATATATCTATAAATTTTGTAAGCCCAGTAACACAGCAATTAATTGCTTTAAAGAGTCTTATGTTTTCAAAAATATTAAGAGAATAAAGGGGAAATGTGTTGTGTGCGCACATGTATATATACCCATGTGCATGCTCACATACCCACCGTCTTTTATATTTATCCTTATTTACTCATATTGTTACCATTTCTGGTGCTATTTATTCTTTCCTCAGGTTTCAAGTTACCATGTGGTGTCATTTCCTTTTAGTCTGAAAGATTTTTAAAAAATATTTCTAGGTAACAGGACAAGTCTCTTAACAGTGAACTCTCAGTTTTTGTTTATTTGGAAATGTCTTCATTTCTTCTTTGGTTTTGAAGGATATTGTCACTGGATATAGAATTCTCCATTGACAGTTTTATCTTTCAACACTATGAATATATCATTCTCCTGACATTGTTGCTTCATTGTTTCTGATGAGAAGTCAGCTTTAATTACGTTGTTGTCCCCTGTGTACAGTTGTTTTTCTCTTACTGCTTTGAAGACTTTCTTGCTGCCTTTGTCATTTCCCACGTCTAGCATCTGTGGTTAATGTAGTTTTTGTTTTTAACAATTTAGGAAGTTTTTCTGTTGTTTTTTTCACATATTTTTCTGCTCCCTTTCATTTTGGAACTTCCATTGCATGTATATTGGGATACTTGAGGTTGTCTCATGGGTCTCTGTTTGTCTCTTTATTTTTTTTCGATGTTTTCCTCTATGTTTGTTAATTTTTATTTGATCTAATAATTTTTGTTTCTCTGTGCTGACATTGCCTATTGAATCATCACCTTATTTTCATTTAATTCTTGGAACATAGTTTCCTTTACTTTTTTGGACATGTTAGATAGCTACTTTGAAGTTTTTGTCCTCTAAGTCTAAAATCTGAGTTCATTCAGAATCAGTTTCTTATGTCTGCTTTTTTTTTTTTTCCTAAGTGTGGATCACAAGGTCCTGTTTCTTTGCATATCTTCCTCTTTTTTGCCAAAACTGGATAATATTTGTAACAGCTCTGGATTTTTTATTTTGTGTATATCTCATAATTCATATTTGATCATGCTTATTTGGATAACTTAATTTTTAAAATTGTTTTTTTCCCCTCATTATTTGAGGCGAGGGCAGGCTAAATATTATTTTTAGCTCCCCAAATACTTCATAAACCTATTGACAGTAGGAACTGTATCTTAATCAAGGGGAATCAATTAAAAAAATTGAATTTTCTTTAAAAAACTGAAACAAAAACAAAACTACTCGATTGCTTTCTATTAATAGCTGTGGAAAAACTTTTCTATAATCAAAACCCATCGTAATTTTCAAGCAAGGGCTGATTTGATAAACTTTGGGAAGGAATACATGTGGATTAATTTATGAAACTCAAAAAAGAGAAACCTTTATTTTCTAGTCTTTCCTAATCATTTATGTAGGCTGTCTCTGTAGAAAATGATAGGCAGAGGCCTAAACTTTGGGGGTCCAGTCTACAGAACTGAAAGTATTTTACTTGTTTATAAGAAATAGAGTAATCATTAGTAATCATTATTAGTAATTAGGTTACATTAACTCCCAAAGATGTTAAAATTAAAATGTTCTTGTTTATTTAGGCCACTACATTTCAGATATGTCAATAATTATTAGTACAGTAGTTTGTAATAAAGAGAATAAGGTATTTATATTCTGCAAAGTCCATTTAAGGCAAGTCATTAGGGAAAATTTGGAGAAATATAATTTCTCCAAATTTAATAATAATTCCATTATATATTAATGAAATAAAATTCTGAAAATTTGAAGAAGAAAAAGTTTTGTAATCACGTCATTCTTACTTGCTTTCACATTTTTAGGTATGCCATTGCATTGGCCTTGAGAGAAAAACAGCGTGTAATATTTACCAGCCCAATTAAAGCTCTCAGTAACCAGAAATATCGTGAAATGTATGAAGAATTCCAAGATGTTGGTCTGATGACTGGAGATGTTACGATTAATCCTACAGCATCTTGTCTTGTTATGACCACAGAGGTAATTTATATATGCCTCATCCATTGTTTTCCTTTTTAATTTAATTAACATGTCTTCAATTATAACATCCAGTGTTTTATAACCTGCACTATATAAATAAAATGTAACGCTTTACTTTCTGAGTACATATATTTTAAAAGGAAAATCTTCATCTTAAAATGTTCTAGTAATTTTATAAATGTATTTGTAAATGCCAGTATTTCTGTTACTTGTCATAAAATATGGATACAATTTTTTCTTCATCAAGTATCTTTAAAGGCTTGTTACTGTGAGTAACATCAAAGTGTTTTCATGACTTTGTATATAGTTTCAAGCATAGTTTCATAAAAGTAATATTCTTTGTTCCATGTGATTTTTTTCTTCTTTACTTGACTTGGTACAAATAGATAAGTAACTTTAAAAAAATGATATTATGTTTAGCTACTTCCCATAATCACAGTTAGGTTTTGCATATAGTTACAAACATCTTAAGTTTTGGACATGATTTGCTATCTTTACCATAGTACTTACATACATACTTGAATTATATCCTTGCATTTTATCTGCGCAAGGATATAGTACACTAGAGAGCACAAATTATCTTCTAAGATGTTGCTCACTTTTCATTTCGGTGCCCAAAGTAAGTTTATTTTCCATTCTCAAAACTTTCTTCCATCTGTGGATGATTTCCTTTAACTCAAAAATTAAGGATAATGGGTGCTAGAAAGTATTCATGTTGTAAAGAGATATAGGCGTAAAAAATAGACATAGAATGAGGTCCAGCTTGTTGGATAGAACATAATTTTAAGTTGCTCTCATACCTTAGAAAATGTGGCTCTTAGGTTCTGTGCTTGTAAGGAAAGTATTTTCCTAAGTGAGACATGAAGAGTAGAGGTGATAATTATTCTTTCCTTGGATTGTAGCTGGTTTCTTACTACTGATTAGTCACTTGAATTGGTTTTAAGAGAAAAAGGAATGTTGTTTGGTTTGTAAAATATATTGAAGGTATATAACCCCCCCCTAAATTTAATTTGTTTCCATTCAAAAGTTATTTCCCAAATCCCTTGTTAGAAAAAGTTTTAACTGTTAGTTGTTTCACCACATTTCTGCCAAATCTTTTAACCTTTCTTTAGATTTTGAGAAGTATGCTGTACAGAGGTTCTGAAGTTATGCGAGAAGTTGCATGGGTCATATTTGATGAAATTCATTACATGAGAGATTCAGGTATTGTGTGTATATTGTGGTGTTTTTGAGATTTGTGACACTTATTTCACCTTAAGACTGGCTTTAGGAATTTTGAACAAGAGGTTAAATTTGCTTTAGATTTTGGTGTGGCTAGAGTTGTGATAAACTGTTTCTTTAAATTGCTGACAACATGATATATTATTTCCAATGAGCTCTAGTTTAAATACAGTTCCTCAAATAGTAACTTTTCCTGGGTGAGGAGACACAATTTTCATAAAGCAAGTGGAATCAAAACTGGTTTGCTTTTAATAGAGATCTCTCCAATGTAACTCATGTTAAAAAAAAATTTCCCAAAACTTCTAGCTAACAATTATAGCTTTTCTGATTTTTATTGTTATTTTAGTTTTTAAAAGCACTTTGCAAAAGTGCTTTTATTATTTTTTATTTTTTATTTTTTTGAAGATTTATTTATTTACTTTATCCATTTTAAACCCCCCCTTCCCCGTTTTTGCTGTTTTGTGTCCATTTGCTGGGCATTTCTCTGTGTCTGTTTCCTGCCATCTCTTCTCATCCTCCTCCTCCAGTCTTCACCAGGATTCGATCCTGGCGACTTCTGATGTAGGAGAGAGGTGTTCTGTCACCAGCGCCACCTCGGTTCTTGGCTTTTTTGGAGCATCTCGTCTTATCTCTCCCCTGCGTCTCTATCCTGTTATGTCATCATCTTGCTGCCTCACTCCCGGGGCCTGGCGGCTCACCGGCACACAGAGCCCGGCAGCCCATGCGCCTTCTGTATATATGTTTTTATTTTTACCGGGAGGTCCCGGGGATTGAACCTAGGTCCCTCCATATGGCAGACAGACGCCCAACCATTTGAGCCACATCCGCCCCCACAAAAGTGCTTTTAAAAGACAGGAAATACATGTTTATTGTGAAAAAATAAAGTGAAGATTATGAAATACAAATTAGCAAAAGGAAAAATTATAAATTTCCCTTGGGCTATTAAATTAATGTAAAAGTAAGTATACTTGGAATATTTGGGGGTGGGGGCTAATATCAACAAACACATTTAAAAGTTAAACTATTTAATATGTACATACTTTAAATTTAGTTTTTATTCTAAAAATTTAAGAAATTATTTAAAACATTTAACCCTTTCCAAATTCACAAAAATAAATTCTGAACAGAGTTGTTATGGTTTTAAAATCTAATCCTGTATTGATTTATTTTAGGTGGAACTATAAAACTTGTTTTTCTGGGTTTTATTGTCTATTCTATTAAAAATTGACTTATAGTTCTGCTATTTGCCACATCTTTCTTTAACCTCCAAAGATGCATGCATGTAATTTAGATGAAATATGCTGTATAAAATAGTAATGGTGTTTCTTCAAAATTTGTTGCTGTAACTTTGTATAAGCCATTAACTCTGCTTCTCAAAGTAAAATGGAGATATTATCCCCTGGCCTTGTTAGTGGGGCTCTTTTCTTGCTGGTTGAAAAGGATTCAGTCTGGAGCTGCTCTTTGGAAGGTTTTATTTTAAAGTATATTGTGTTTGTAGTGATTAGGTCTGCTGAATAAACTCAATGTGAAGTTGTTTGCAATAAGGGCTACAACTATCTTGTGTTAAGTGGACTGCATTTCTAGTTATTGAGCTTGAGAAAAAATAATTTTAGATATTGTCCCTGTATTAGTCAGCCAAAGGGGTGCTAATACAAAATACCAGAGATTGGTTGGTCTTTATAAAGGGTATTTATTTGGGGTAGAAGTCCACGGTTACCAGGCCATAAAGCGTAAGTTTCTTCCCTCACCAAAGTCCATTGCCACGTGTTGGAGCAAGACAGCTGCCGACGTTTGCCAGGGTTCAGGCTTCTTGGGTTCCTCTCCGCGGGCTGCATTGCTCTCTGAGCTTAGTGCCTCTGGTTCCTCTACAAGGTCAGCTGTAGACTATGAGGCTCTCTAGGCTTTGCTTCTCTCCACGTGGCCAGCTGTGAACTCTCAGGCAAATGGCTCGTCTCAATCCCGGGGCCTTTTCTCCAGCATCAAAACTGCTTCTCAGAAACTGTTCCCTCTGTCCTTTGCCTTGCCTTTTATATTTGATTCCCCCACCCACCAAGGGGTGGGGCTCAATGCCCTACTGACCTAGCCCAGTTAACACCCTAATCATAACTTAATCATGCCCAGATTAGCAGACCAGTTTACAAGCATAATCCAATATATACTTGGAATTCATAATTATATCAAACTGCCAAAAGGCTACAGTCCCTAAAGAGACATTGAATTCCAAAATATGATTTTTTTTTCCAGAACGTGGTGTGGTATGGGAAGAAACTATTATTTTACTTCCTGATAATGTCCACTATGTCTTTCTTTCTGCTACTATTCCAAATGCTCGACAGTTTGCAGAATGGATTTGCCATTTACATAAACAGGTATTTTCTTTGCCTTTTTTCGTGTCTTCAATGTTCAAAATGTTTTAGGTTTGCCTTGCTGTGTCCTATGCTTTATTCCTAATGTTGCCTAGAATAAAGAAGACATTTTAATGTGATACTAGTCCCCAAATCAGGCATATTATCAAAAATAAACTGACTAGCTTTTTAAAAGTGTTGATTTCTGAGCCCTATATCAAATCCAATAAATGAAAACCTCTGGGAGTAGGGCTTTGGAATCTCTAATTTTCAAAAGTTCCTAAGTTGATTCTGATCATCTGCCAGGTTTGCAACCTACTGTATTGACTCATATGGTGAGCCACAAATACACAATGGAGAATTTCCTCTAAGGCCTCAGTGCCAGAAAAACCTGGGCACCCCCTGAGCCTCTGATTTGATTTAGTCATGTGAGAATTTAAACTTTTCACTGTGTTTCTCTTTACTTTTCCAGTCCATCTTTTGCAGCTGTATGGGACCTTATAACAAGCATTTGTTCATGTGTACTGAATTTATTCTTGGCTTTATTTTCCTGTTCTTATTTTTCCTTTACACTGATATCCTCATGAGCTTATTTTTTATCTTTTTATGAACTCTTTAATAGAATTTTATAACACTGCCACATGTTCCTTCTGTAAGATAGAAACCTGTTGGATCTTCTGGGGAAGCTAGATCAACTTGCTGTTTTAGTAAGGCTTCAAAAAGTCTCTGTGGGGCAAAAACAGTCCCATTTTATTTGCTTCATGGAGTCTTCTTCCATATCACCATGCTTCTGCTCCCCAGAAACAGACATCTTCCTTAATTATCTTATCTCAGCTCTAGGGTATGGGTTCAGATCAACTGAAGCTCATGTCATGTATTTGGCCTTGTTTAGGGAACTGGTAAATTGAAAAGATGATAGTATAATTTGATAGACCTAAGTTTTCCATATTTTTCTCTTGCCTAGTAAAGTTAAAAAAAAAAAAAGTTTTCTCTTTTTGAAATGCTGAATTCACAATTTTATTTCCCCAAGGTCTTGTAGGTAGATCAAATATACACTTTCATTTTGAAGAAGTTAAAATTTTATATGTGTAATTATCTACCTTTCCTTTTACAGCCTTGCCATGTAATTTACACAGATTATCGGCCTACTCCATTGCAGCATTACATTTTTCCAGCAGGGGGAGATGGTCTCCACCTTGTGGTTGATGAAAATGTAAGGGAGTGATTCATTCTTCCGTGTTGTCATACTTTATAGTTTGTATCTTGTTTTTCCTTAAACTAGAGAACAATGACAGAGACCCATTTATTTTTTAACTTAAGTACCTTTACAATCCAAAATTGATTTTTTCCCTGTATTTTCATTTCAAAAATTATGTATTTAAGATGTATTTTTCTTACAAACAAATTGGATTTCCTTCTTTTCCAAATATTTTTAAGTGTCTGGAGAATGGGGGCACTGGACACCGGTTTTATTACCTCTTTATTACCTTTTATTTCCTCTTAACACAGATGATTTGAGAATTACTTTACTGAACTTTGTTATAATAATTATTGCATTAAATTACCTTTCATTATATGAGGGAGTTTTTATTTGTATGAAAAATGTTTGAATTATATGGTGAAATATTAGTAAAATTACAAGGAAAAAAAATCTGATTCCAGGGTGACTTCAGAGAAGATAATTTTAATACAGCAATGCAAGTACTTCGAGATGCAGGTGACTTGGCAAAAGGAGACCAGAAGGGGCGGAAGGGAGGAACAAAAGGTAATTTGGCTTCTTTCACTTAGCATACAGTTCATCCATGTCGTAGCATGTATACTTCATTCCTTTTTATGGCTGAAAACCATCCTATTCTATGGATATATACCACATTTTTTTAATCCATCAGTTGCTGGACACTTGGGTTATTTCTACTTTTTGTCTACTATGAATAATGCTGCTTTAAACATTTATGTATAAGTTGCTTTTGTGTGGGCATATATTTTCATTTCTCTAAGATATATATGTAGGAGTAGAACAATTATATTTAACTGTTTGAGGAATCGACAGACTGTTTCCAAATTGACTGCACCATTTTACATTCCTACCAGCTGTACATAAGGATTCTAATTTCTCCATATCTTCACCAACACTTGTTTTTTTTTTTTTTTACTTTATTTTGTACATTTAATAATTGAAAAGATAAACAATTAAAAACAAAAAGTAAACACAGATGAATAAAGATATACATTTCTCAATTAAATGTAATGGATACATATAAAAATTTTTTTGAATCAAACAATATGTTACACAATGTATTTGGTTCATAATAACGCATTCATACAGTATTTGTCCTTTCGTGTCTGGCTTGCTTCACTCAACATAATGTCCTCCAGGTTCATCCATGTTGTCATATGCTTTACGACTTCATTTCTTCTTACAGCTGCTTAATATTTCATTGTGTAAACAGACCACAGTTTGTTTATCCAGTTGTCTGTTGATGGACACCTGGGTTGTTTCTAACTTTTGGCAATTGTGAATAATGTTGCTGTGAACATCGGTGTGCAGATGTCTGTTAGTGTCACTGCTCTCAGTTCTTCTGGGTATATACCCAGTAGTGATATTACAGGGTCACGTGGCAAGTCTGTATTCAACTTCTTTAGGAACTGCCAAACAGTCCTCCACAGTGGCTGTACCATTCTGCATTCCCACCAACAGTGAAGAAGTGTTCCTATCTCTCCACATCCTCTCCAACACTTTGTAGTTCTCTGTCTTTTTAATAGTGGCCGTTCTGATAGGTGTGAAATGATATCTCATTGTAGTTTTAATTTGCATTTCCCTAATCATGAGTGATGTTAAGCATTTCTTCATGAAACACTTGTTATTATATATAACTTTTTTATTATAGCCATGCTAGTAGGTGTGAAATAGTATCATTGTGGTTTGATTTACATTTCTCTGATGGCTAATTGATGTTTAGTGTATTTTCATGTGTTTATTGGCCATTTGTATATATCTTCTTTGGAAAAATGTCTCTTCAGATCTTTTATTGATTTTTAAATTGTGTTGTCTTTTCATTATTGAGATAGAGTTCTTTATATATATATTCTAGATACAAATTTCTTATCAGATGTATCAACAAATATTTTCTCCCATTCTGTGAGAAAAGAACCTTTCACTTTCTTGATGGTATCTATTGACTCACCTAAGTTTTTTATTTTGATGAAGTTCAGTTTATTTTGTCACTTGTACATTTGATGTCATATTTAAGAAGGCTTTGCCTAGCTTAAGGCTACAAAAATTTACTCCTATATTTTCTTCTAAGAGTATTTATAATTTTAGTTCTTATATTTAGGACTATGAACCATTTTGAGTTAATTTTTATGTATTGTCATCTCTTTATAGGGCCGTCAAATGTGTTCAAGATTGTAAAGATGATTATGGAAAGAAATTTTCAGCCTGTAATTATTTTCAGTTTTAGTAAGAAAGATTGTGAAGCCTATGCACTTCAGATGACCAAATTAGATTTCAACACAGGTAATTACATTAATTTTGGTATAGTTTAACATTATGTGAAAATGTGTGTAAAATATATTTCTGGTAATACATTAAGCTATTATGTATTACTAGGATATGCATTTCACCTTACAGTGAAGAAATGTACAGTACAGTAGTAGGTACTCAATACATTTATGGAAGCATTTGAGAAGCCTTGATTTATCATTTCTTTCCTTTTCTCTCTTCTATCTTCTTTTATTGAAAGATAAAAGTACATTGCTGTATGTGTAAAATCCCAGGAACCCTACCAAGAAAATACTTCATTGTCATGAACTCCTCAATTATTGTGGTTCTCTGTTGAACTGCTTAATGGTGGATCTCTTGGTCTGACCACCTTCTGTACAGAAGGTACTCTGCTTCATTCTTCTAGAATTCAAGCTAGGAAGGCCTGCCCTTTACCTAACTATGCTGTAGCTCTCAAACAAAGTAAGATAACTGTTAGCTAATTAATGAAATACATTAACTGTAAATGTATTTCACCTAAAGTCACACAGCTAGTCTTAGAATAGCTAGGCTAACAATTGCATTGTGCTACAATAGCAAAGCCAATTCTTTACTCTTAAGGTACACTTTCCTCAGTAGTTCCTATGTCTTGTAATTGTTAAACTTAAATGAAGTAGTTATATGTAAAGCACTTAGTGTAGTTAATTATTGCTTTTTTTTTTTTTTTTATAAGATAGTACTTTTTCATGGGTTAAGTATGCTAGATAGGTTTTTAAAGGTATGAATTCTATTAAATAATTGTGATAATTTTTATCTGACTTTCCTTTTTGACCATCTTAAATACTACTCTTTGCTTTTACTCTTTATTTCTTCATTTGTTTGAGATCACTGACTTGTTCTGATATTTTTTACCCCTGGGTTTTCTCCTAGATGAAGAAAAGAAGATGGTTGAAGAAGTATTCAGTAATGCAATTGACTGCTTGTCTGATGAAGATAAAAAGCTACCTCAGGTGAGTGTTTTCCATCAATAAATAAACTGTGGATATTAAAAGGTAGTTTATATAGTCATTTTGCATTTCCTGGTTTTGTTACTAAATTGCACTCTGCAAATTGCAGCAAAATGTTGTTTGCTATGTATACTGAAATGATACCTTGATTTATATTTTAAATGTCTGAAAAGGTGACAGGAGCAAAGATTTTCTGTCTAAAGGAACTTTTCTCTGAAAGATTAGCATAATCTGCAAGTTAATGTTTCTGTGTGTAATACTAACAAATTGTAATGCTTATTTTAGATAGTTAAATTTCTTAATTCATAAGGCTACCAAACAATACACTAGAGGACATCTATGAAATTTATGTATTTAGTTGTGGGAACCCTCTGATCTTTACATTTAAGAAATAGTTTGGAGGCCTGTTTCTCTTTTTTTTTTTAAAGATTTATTTATTTTATTTTATTTATCCCCCCCTTGCTGCTTGTGCTGCTGTGTCCATTCGCTGCGTGTCTTCTCTGTGTCTGCTTATCTCCCCTTTGCTGCGAGGTCCTGCCGCATCAGCCCAAGGCGCCGGGTGAGCCGGCCTGCCCTCACAAGGAGGCTCTGGGAAGCGAACCCGGGGCCTCTCATATGGTAAACGGGTGCGCTATCCATTGCGCCACACCTGCTTCCTGCCGTGAGGTTCCTGCATCAGCCCACCGCACCGCTCAGGCCGTTGTGCCCTCACAAGGAGGCCTACGCGAACCCGGGCCTCCCATATGGTAAACGGGGGCTCTATCCACTGAGCCACACCCACTTCCCCTGTTTCTCTTTTAATTCAGGAATTTTACCCCAAGCATTTATTGCTACTTTAGAGCACTGAGGAAAAAGTCTTTGATCTTGTTGTGTTTGAACACAAGGTTCAAGAAAAGTGTCCATGTCTTGGAACATGTCTACGCCATAGGTATTTGTGCATCTGTGTTGCAGGTTGCTTGTTGAGCACACCCTTCTTGATATTGTAGTTGCCAGACACTATACTGGGCTGGGAAGACTAACATTTTTACCAAAGATTTCCAGTCCCAGGGGCACATAAGGTAGCTGTTGACTATGGCCTCTAAAATACTTCTGGTGAAAGAACTATGGAGGCCATTGTCCCTGATGCTTTTTCTCAATTCTTTTTATTTATTTATTTATTTATTTATTTATTTTTTAAACAATTTATTGAAGTATATTGTTCATACATGAACATACATAAACTATAAGTGTACAGTAAACATTGTGAACTTACAAAACAAAAATGCATAACATCATACAGGGCTCCTACACATCACACCCCCCCTCCCCCCACAAACACCCTGCATTGTTGTGAAACATTTGTTAACAAATCATGAAAGAGCATAGTCAAAGTATTACTACCAACTATAGTCTGTATCTTCCTCTCCTATAACTTTTTTTAAAGGATTTATTTATTTATATACTTTTATCTATTTTACCCGGCGTCGCCCCCCCCGCCCCGTTTTTGCCCTTTTTGTGTCCATTCGCTGGGCAACTCTGTGTCCGTTTCCTGCCCTCTCTTCTCATCCTTCTCCTCCTGTCTTCACTGGGATTCGATCCTCAGAACCTCCAATGTGGGAGAGAGGTGTCCTACCACCTGCACCACCTTAGTTCCTGGTTTTTCGGCGCATCTCGTCTTGGGTCTCCCTTGTGTCACTCTCCTTTTATGTCATCATCTTGCTGCGTGGCGTATGGGGTCTGGCGGTGCACCTACGCGCAGGGCCTGGCGGCCCATGTGCCTTCAATATTTTTCTTTTTTTTTAATTTTTACCGGGAGGTCCCGGGGATTGAACCCAGGTCCCTCCTGCTATATCTCTTAAGGTTGACCAAAGATACCCAGAGTTACAATCTTTTCCCATACAGGATGGTCATATAATAAATCAGGCTTAGTTTATCACCAGCATTCCAAAAACCAGACCTAGGGAGAAAAACTAGGTCTGGGGACACATGCATGGTTTCTAATATAGCGAATGTTTAGCCTACCCTGATTATAACAAAATCAGGACAACGAAAATAATTGCAATCAATTCTTTAAATATAGAATAGGGAAGTGAATCATGGTGTGGCTGTCCATTTTGGAGAGCCACCATGAAAATGTGGCATTCTCTAGCCTCTGGGGCTTCTTTTAAACATTTTTCCATAGTAGGGTGAGGTGTCTGAGTTTCAAAAAAGACTGAGGGTGGAAGAGGAGGAAGCAGGAGTAAAGTTTCTTCTTCCTTAGGAATTGCGGATTTTTTAAGAGGAACTGGGGAAGGAGAGGGAGGGGGAGGAGGAAGCAGAGCTTCCTCTTTGTCTAAAGCTATAGGACTTTTGGGTGGGGACTCCTCTGGAGGAGCAGTAGGCTGGGAAGGGGTGTAAAGTGGGCATAACGCTGTTTTTACTAGGCTCCAGATTGTAAGAGTGGAGGCAGGACTTTTCTCTCCCAGTTCGTGTTTTCTTTTTAGATTTTTTCCTACTTGGTCCCATAGTTCTAAGTCTAACATTCCTCTGTTGGGAAACCCATGGGCAGAAATTTCGGGCTAACTCTAATAAAGCGAATAGTTGAGTTTCTTTTACCGTACAGTCAGCTGCCTTTAGTAATTGCTGAATAGTTTTAACAAAAACTTCTTGTTCTTTCGAGAGTCCTGAACCCATGATGAAATAGATAATACCCCTAACTGTATTCTGACACGCAGGCAACTATCCCGAGTGGGCGTTGCTGTTCCCTTACCTTGGGATGATGAGGTATCTGGATGAAATGCATCCCATTGACCTGCCAATTGAGCTGCCTGTTCCTCTGGTCACGTCGGAGTCACTACTTGCAGGAATCTTTGCTGCAAAGTCTTGGAACTTTTTTCCTGCAAAGTCCAGCAGAGAAATGCTCTAAACATGAAGGTCAAGAGACGTGAGGGGGAGAACAGCTAAAGAAGCTATCCTCCCAAGCTGATCCCCAACACGGTTTTTATTCTCTATTTTCACATCCCCAAAGGTTAGGGTTAACGTGCAGGGGAGCAGGCAGGTATCGTAAATAACATCATAAGAATTCCAGGCTGATAATGGGATAGCAAGAAACATTACAGAAACATTTAGTGATTATATATATAGGAGATTAACAGAGCAAAGCAAGAATGTTCCTGTTTATGGCAGGAATTGATGGTGGTGATTTCTTTGTGTAGGCAGAGAAACAGGCCTCCAAACTATTTCTTAGATGTAAAGATCAGAGGGTTCTGATCTTTAGTGAGGAATTTAATGTCTTCTTTGCTTTAATCCAGTGGTCTTCTTCCTTTGGCTATTTATTGGAATTATCTGGAGAATTGTAAAAAATACGATATGTGAGTGACACTCCCAGAGATTCTGATTTAATTGGTCTGGTGTATATCTTTGTCATTAGAATTTTTTAAAGGTTCCTCAGGTGATTCTATTGTATAGCTAAAGCTGAGAACTGCTTTAATCCAACCCTGTATATGAAAGTTCTGTTTTGTGAAAAGAAAAATTGGGAGATCATACCCTGTTTTGCAAATGATTGCTGTTTGATCAGTGATTTATAACTTATAAAAGACTGCAATAGTATGTTTCTTGGAATTTAAAATAACATTTAATTTACCAAAAAAAAAATTTGTAATTTTTCTTCCAGATGAATTTAATATTAGAGTCTAAGGACACTGTTGTTATCCTAACATAGTTCTAATAGTAGGTATTTAAAGGCACATGATACAGTGTTAATGACAATTAATTCGTCATTTTAAATGAGGTACATATTTTTATGAAATACGTTTGTGTTTATTTTTCATTTGAGCTGGCAATATTTTTTAAATGTATTTTATGCAGATGTAAACTTTGTCCTCATAGCTTATAATTTTTTTTAGAGGTGATGAAGTAATACTAGAAAATTTGTATTAATCAGCACAGTCCTTATAAAGTGTATTTAAAGCAAAATGACATGCTTTTTTATTAACGATAGGCCAGAATTACATTGTATTTTGAGTTTAGTAATCTATGTAAATATGGGTTTGGGTTTTGCTTTTATTTCAGAAAGGTTATATAACTGCTCCTCTAAACACAGAGCATTTTTTCTTTTTTGAATTACCCGTTTATCTTAATTTGGTTTAACATTTTAAAATTTCCCTATCCTTACAGCATTATTAAATAAATATTATTCCAAAATCACAGGTTGAACATGTTCTTCCTCTTTTGAAACGGGGGATTGGTATTCACCATGGTGGTTTACTTCCTATTTTGAAGGAAACTATTGAAATTCTTTTTTCTGAAGGTTTGATAAAGGTATGATATTATATTTATTTATGATGCCCTGGAATTTTGTTCTATGAACTGTTTGAAAGTTGTGGAGAACACTATAGGCTGTTTAGTGTGTATGTTTATTTAACTGGTCATATGAAATGACTTAGTTAGTAAACTAAATTTTTATTCATAGCATTATATTTCAGAAATTTTTGGTTGTAAGTAAAACAATTTGTTTCCTTTCCTAGTCTTAAAATAAGAAGTGGTAACACCATTAGATCTATGTGGAATTTTGGGGAAGGTGCTATTTTTAATTACTAGACATGAGGGTTGATTCTATACCTGGTCTCCTGTCTACATACAAATTAAAATAATGATCTTAAAGAAGAGAAGGAGAATTTCTGATTAGACTTAGGAAAAAGAGTTTTGAGCATATTCTAATTTAAACCAAAGAAAATTTGGTTTAAAAAAAAAAAAAATCCAGAAATGGGATATTAAAAATGGGGGGAAAGTTCAAAACATAGTCATAAGCTTATATATGACCCAGATTATTTCAGTTTTAAAATCAGATTAGAATTAAAAAATTATTGCTAGAGACTTATTATGAGAACCTCAGCGCTAGGGAGAATATTTAAAAGAAATTTAATAACACTGAACAATCTACTTTGAGGTATTTTAGATAAAGAGTTAATCACTGTTTGTACCTGGGTCATGGTGGGACCCTGTTGATAATCCTTTCTGGGCATTGTATATTTGCTAAGCTTCACTTTTGACAAATCTTTTCTTTTTAAATATCACTGACTTTGTTTTTCCTTTTTAGGAGGTACTGGGGAATGAACCCGGGACCTCATACATGTGAAGCAGGCACTCAACCACTGAGCTACACCTGCTCCCCATAAGTAATACTTTTTGATTGTAAAATTCAAATAGAACAATTGCCTATAAATTGGAAAATGAAAGACCATCCTTCCCATTCATGTCCCTAAATATCCACTAGCATGCATACAAGTATAGACATGTTTTACTTTTATCTTCTTGTCTATTGATGAAAATTTAAGTTAATATTTCTTCAGTGACTTGTACATACATCTTTGTGTGCTTATGCTACTATTTTTGTTATCAAGTGTTAGAAGTGAATTTAAAGAGACACTGATTCTGATCTCCCCTCAGAGATTCTAAAGTTGAAGCAGTCCCCCAACTGCCGTGTTATCAGTCAAGCCAGGAAATTTCTGCAGTCTAAAACTTTGCCAATTAGGCCGGTAGTATTCTCTCTAGTTGTAACCATTGTGAATTTAAGGTCTATTTTCCCTAAATTAGTAAATTTCTGGAATGCAAGGGGCTTTCAATATTATTTAATAAATTTATGTATAATACTAAAATACATTTTCAAGGAATAGCATGTTGTCTTTTATTTTTGTAAGGGCTAATTAATGTCTAGATTTAAAAAATTAATGGTATGTTTATTTACACTTGAAAATAAAAAACTAGTTTTTAAGCTTAAAATACATGTTTATATAATTATTCATTTATTTAGGCCTTATTTGCCACAGAGACTTTTGCTATGGGAATTAACATGCCAGCCAGAACTGTTTTATTTACAAATGCCCGCAAATTTGATGGGAAAGATTTCCGATGGGTAAGTACATTAATAAATATATTGAAATAATTTTCATCTTTGTTTTACCTATGGTAGCTTTGGGCATGTAATGAAAACATTTTAATACTTTATAATCAAACTTAAATGATTAAAGCAGTCTGAATTTTACATCAAATTTACTTCCTTTTTGGAATTTTTATTTTCAGGCTTGTGGTGGTCTAGGGAAAGAATGATGATTATAGGAACATGGTTTCTGGGCCATAGCAACCTTCATTAGAACCATCCCTGAGGTTCAGGAAGGTACTTGCTTTTAGGGGAGGAAGGAGTTCATTTAAGTTTGAAACCAGGTAATTATGTTGGTCCAATGAATAGCAGCAGGTTAGAGGTAGAAGGATAGGGAATGAAAGTTAAATAAATGGCTCCCCTGAGATTAACTTATTTAATTTCTGTGTGTGCATTTTGGTTTTCTTCAAGCAGAGGATAGCACTTGGGACTTTATAGGTCACTATTACATAACCTATAAGATTCTTCATTTACCTCTGTCTACCAGTCTCCTTTTCACTCTGTGTTAAACTGCTTTTGTAAGGAAGGGGGCCTCTCATTTTTGTTTATTCTAGCAGAGTGTCTACTCAGGAATTGCCCTGTCTGATCGTGCCATGTGAGAAAGAACTAGAGATGGGCTTCTTTACCTTTTTTGTTCCACAGACCCCTTTGCCAGTTGGGTGAAAACCATGGACCCCTTCTTAGAATGTAGCGGCAGATAGTTTTATGACACTCAACTAGCATCGGGTCTAACAATTACAGTAATTTTGAAGTATGGATGAGCATAAGTGATTTTTCAAGATAGGCAACAACTGTAATGTGATATGAAATGAATACTACTGTAATTTATTGTATACATTCATAAGTGAAAGAAATGCTAGATTTCAGTTAGAGGTCAGAAAAAATAAAGATAATAAATTGATTTTTTTCAATTCAAGCTCATGGACCCTCTGAAATCTTTTCACCGATCCCTTGGTGGTCTGTGGACCCCTGGTTAAGAACCCCTTGACTACAGGATCACTTAAGCATGAAGCCTCCAAGAGGCTGGGCCCACATAGTAGCCCAAGAGATAAGCTGTATGCCTGGTTTGCCTATAGCTGCAGGCGGAGACCTTGATAGCTAGAAAATGCGCTTACTAAAAATTTCTTCACTTAAGCAGCTCTGAAAATTCAAATACACAATTTGACCTAGTTCTCTATTAATCTTATTTTACAAGTTTACTCTTTGTACTTAGTTCCCTGAAGGCTATTAACCATACCTTCTCAGTTCTGGTTACAGGATCACATGCCACTGACGTGGTCCAATCAAAAACCCAAAAGGTATCTTATCAAGGAATCTAATCAAAGGCCCCTCAGGTGAATTTAATGCAATCAAATGGTATCACACCCACAAGAGATAAGTTTACAAACAAAATCTATCTCTTTTTGGGATTCATAAAATAATCTCAAACTGCCACAGTTATGTAATCATAATTAAAAGTGAGATGCTAAAGCATGATTGAACAGAAAAAAATACCAGAATGAGGTCCAAATACATGCAATAATTTGTTATATAATATAGGCATCATTTCAAATAGGCAGAGAAAACATGGCACTTGGAAAACTAGGTACCACGTAGGAAAATACAACTTTAGAATTATAACTTACATTATAAGGTCTATATGGATCAAAAATTTTACTGATAAAAACTAAAATCTAAAAGTTTTAAAGGGAATATAAAAATTATTTTTGCAATATTAAAATGGAGTAGGCCTTTTTAAGTATGACCCATAACCCAGAAGTAATCAAAAAGTGTTTTTTTTTTTACTTTATTAGAGAAGTTGTGGGTTTATGGAACAATCATCCAAAAAATACAGAATTCCCTTATACCACCCCACCACCAACAACTTGCATTGATGTGGAACATTGGTTACAATTGATGATAGCACACTTTTATGATTGTACTATTAACTAAAGTCCATGTTTTAACTTAGGGTTCACTGTTTATGTAGTGTAGTTCCATGGATATATATTTCTTAACTTTTATTCTGTTACCATATATACGATCTAACATTTCCCTTTTTAATCATATTCACATATGTATTTCAGTGCTGTTAATTACATTTGCAATATTGTGCTACCATCACTACCATCCATTACCAAAACATTTCCATCATTCCAAATAGGAACTCTGTACATTTTAAGCCTCAACTTCCCATTCCCTATGCCCACCACACCCCCTGGTAACCTGTATCCTAGATTCTGATTCTATAAGTTTGCTTATTCTACTTGTTTCAGATTAGTGACATCATACAATATTTGTCCTTTTGTATCTGGCTTATTTCACTCAACATGATGCCTTCAGGGTTCATCCATGTTGTCATATGTATCAAGACTTCATTCCGTTTTTACACCTGAATAATATTCCATTGTGTGTAATGCCAAATTTTATTTATTCATTCAGTGGTTGATGGACACTTGAGTTACTTCCGTCTTTTGCCACTGTGAACATCAGTGTGCAAATATCTGTTCAAATCCCTGCTTTCAGTTCTCTTTGGTATATGCCTAGTAGTGGGATTGCCGGGCCATATGGTAGCTCTGTACTTAGCTTTCTGAGGAACTCCCAATCTATCTTCCACAGATTGATTTTCTTATTTTGACTTTGTTACCAGGGATAAACCTATGCTCATGGTATATAATTCTTTTAATATTCTGTTGGATGTAGTTTGCTAGTATTCTTTTGAGGATTTTTGTGTCTGTATTCATAAGAGATACTGGTCTGTCATTTTCTTGTGGTGTCTTTATCTGACTTTGGCATGAGAGTGATATTGGCCTTGTAGAATGAGTGTTCCCTTTATAAGTTTTTGAAAGAGTTTGTGCACAACTGGAGTAAATTCTTCTTGGAATGTTTGCTAGAGTTCCCCTGTGAAGCCATCTGGTCCTGAGCTTTCCTTTAGGTTGGGAGGTTTTTGATTACTGATTCGATCTCTTTACTTGTAATTGGTTTGTTGAGATCGATTTCTTTTTTTTTTTTTTTTCCAAAAGATTTCTTTTTCTTTCTTTTATCACACCACCTCTCCCCCCCATTGTTTTTGTGCTCGCTGTCTGCTCTCTGTGTCCATTTGCTGTGTGTTCTTCTGTGTCCGCTTGACTTCTCTTTAGGCAGCACCAGGAAATGATCCTGGGACTTTCTGGAGTGGGAGAGAGGCGCTTAATCTCTTGCACCACCTCAGCTCCCTGGTCTGCTGCGTCTCTTATTGTCTCTCCACTGTGTGTCTCTCTTTGTTGTTTAATCTTGCTGCGCCAACTCTCCGCTCAGGCCAGCACTCCTGCGCGGGCCAGCTCTCTGCTTGGGCCAGCTAGCCGCATGGGCCAGCTTGCCTTCACCAGGAGGCCCCGGGAATCGAACCCTGGACCTCCCATGTGGTAGACAGGAGCCCAGTTGCTTGAGCCACATCCGCTTCCCTCTATTTCTTCTTAAGTCAGTGTAGGTAGTGTGTTTGCAACCATCTGTCTGTTTCATCTAGGTTTTCTAATTTATTGGCATACAGTTTTTCATAATATCTACTTATTGTATTCTTTATTTCAGCATGGCAATACTAATGTCCCCCTTTTTATTTCTGATTTTCATTATTTGTATCCTCTCTCTTTTTCTTTGTCAGTCCAGCTAAAGATTTGTCAATTTTGTTGATCTTTACAAAGAACCAGTTTTGTTGATTCTCTTTATCACTTTTTCGTTTTCTATTTCATTTATCTCTGGTCTAATCTTTGTGTTTCCTTCCTTCTGCTTACTTTGGGTTAGTTTACTCTTCCTTTCGTAGTTCTTCCAGTTTTGAGGGTAAATCTCTGATCTGCAGTCTTCTTTTTTAATGTAAGCATTTAGAGATATAAATTTCTCTCACCACTGCCTTTTCTGCCTCCCATAAGTTTTGGTATGTTGTATTTTCAAGATACTTCCTAATTTTGCATCCTGACTTCGTCTTTAATCTATTGGTTGTTTAAGAGTATGTTGTTTAATTTCCACATACTTATGAATTTTCCCTTTCTCCCTCTTATTGATTTTTAGCTTCATTCCATTGTGGTTAGAGAATATACATTATATGACTTCAGTATTTTTTAGTTTATTGAGACTTGTTTTGTGACCCAGTGTATGGTCTATCCTGTAGAATGATCAATGTGCCCTCGAAAAGAAGGTTTATTCTCTTTCTGTTGGGAGCAGCTATATATATCTACTAGGTCTAGTTGCTTTAGTATATCATTCAAGTCCTATACTTCCTTATTGATCTTCTGACTAGATGTTCTATGCATTATTGAGAATGGTGTGTTAAAGTCTCCTACTATTAATGTAGAACCATCAATTTCTCCCATCAAATCTGTCAATATTTGTTTCATATATTTTAGGTATTTGCTTTTAGCTGCATCTGTATTTAATTGTTGCATCTTCCTGTTGAATCATCCAGTTTGTCACTTGTAACTCTTTTTGACTTAAAGTCTATTTTATCCAATATTAGTATAGCCACCCCAGCTCTCTTTTGGTTACTACTTTTGTGGTATATATTTTTCCATCCTTTCACTGTTCACATACTTGTATCTTTGACTTTAAGGTGAATCTGTTGCACACAGCATATAGTTGGGTCCTGCCTTTTTTTTAACCATTCTGCCAATCTCTGCCTTTTTTTTTTTTTT
>JAQZBX010030350.1:0-26865 GCA_029593785.1 Cabassous unicinctus | reverse complement strand
TGGGGCTATCCCCACTTGTATAGGACCTGGGTGTCATCAGAGCCCTTATGGGTCCCTCAGTGTAGGGTGATATCCACTTAGGTGTTCTATGAGATCCTACTGAGGTATGCATAAGTATTACCTCTGGGATGACCTCCCGACTCTCTTTGAAGTCTCTTAGCCATGTGAACTCATTTCTCTTTACCTTTTCCCCCTTTTTAGATTACATAAATGTTACACAAAAAATATAGGGATTCCCATATGCCCCACCTCCCACACCTCCCAAAACCTCCCACATAAACATCCTTCATTAGTGTGGCACATTAATTACAATTGATAAACACATCCTGGGGTTTTGCCATTAAGCATGGACCATAGTTCACTTATAGACCACACTCTCTCACACACAGTTCTGCATGTTATATGATGGTATAAAATGGCCTATATCTGTCATTGCAATGTCACTCAGGACAATTCCCAAGTCCCAAAAAAGCCCCTGTATTACAACTGCTTTTCCCTCTCCCTGAACCCAGAGTGTCCAGCAGCCACTGGCTCCACATTAATGTTGTAATTTCTTCCATTGCTTGAATCACAATATGTCTATAACAGAATACCAGTAAGTCCACTCTAGTCTATAGCTCTTCCCCCAATCCTGAGGAGTCTGGGATGGTGATGTCCACTCCACCTCCAATTGAGAGAGGGCTTATATCCCATGGATAAGATGGATGGGATTATCCTGCCTGCAACTGCAGACTCTCTCCATTCCCTGGGATGGATGGCCATTGTCCATCATCATCTCCCCACCAGGTGTCCTGGGTAAGTCCATTGAGCTGTAGAGTAGGAGTTGCAGCTCCACTGAGATTCCAGGCCCAGCTGGCACATGGACAGCCCAAAGACTCCAGTCTCTGGATGTACACCTACAAACTCCAGCACCACGTGTAGGTTTCAATAGAAGGGACAGATGAACCATGTGCTGGGAAGACATATTTGAGTCCAACTCTGTCACTCTCAGGAGCACAAATTTCAAAGTAAAGCCCACTGGCAAGGCACCAAGTCAGGAGCTATCTGCCCTGACATAGGATCTGGGTGTCTCCAGAGCCCTCAGGAGCCCCTCTATTTGGGGTGATATCCACTTTGGAAGTCTATGAGGTCCTACTGAGATGTGCATAAGCGTTACCTCTGGGATGACCTCCCAACTCACTTTGGAGTCTCTTAGCCATATGAACTCATTTGTTTTTACCTTTTCCCCCTTTCATTCAAGGTGTTTTTCCAGTAGTATTGCCAGTTGGCACTTGGTAGCAATCCCTCAGTGCCAGGGAGGCTCATCCCTGGGAGTCATGTCCCACACTGGGAGGAAGGTAATGCATTCATATGCTGAGCTTGGCTTAGAGAGGCCACATTTGAGCAACAAGGAGGCCTCAGGAGGCAACCTTTAGGCACCATATAACAATAGGCTAAGTTTCAATTTCAAGAGCCAAGACTCGTAAAGCTAGTCATCAATAACAAGGGCCCATCAGTGGATCATCCTCCTTTGCCAGACACTGCTCCTGCACTTGGGGGACTGTTGCTGCTCCCTTGGAGAATGTGGCAGAGCTCCCAGGATGGGAATTCAGTATTCTCTCATTTATTGAGTAATTCTCCACCCACTGTGACAATACCCTGTGAACATTTTAACATTTTTATATACCTTGTATGTATGTTCAGGTGAACTTCCTCCCATGCATCCCCCATCCCTGACACCCCCCACCAATGATCCTCTTCCACCCCAGTTGTAACCCTTCTGTGATCCAAAGCTGCTTTAAAGATAAAGCCAATACAACAGCCAAATGCAATTAATAGGAAAATGAAATAATAATGATAAGTTTAAACACAGAAAATTGTGTTTTATGTTCTGTGTGTTTGCCTGGACTTCAAACTGCATTTATAAATACCCTGTGAGCTCTTTGGATACAATACATATTTCAGTCCACAGGGTGAACCCCAGAGGAGAGCTCATACTTTCCTATTGCTTATGCAACATCCCAGTCCTAGCTCAGCCCAGTTTTATTAAAATTTCTATTAGAGCAACTCAGTTATGATGAAATATCCTTCCTACTTTTTCAAGAAGAAAAGAATGCAGCTAACTCTTGATAGCCTGTGTCAACTGGGGACATGGATCACAGGGATAAATTAAATCCATAAATAATCCAGAACCTTCATTTAAACCAAGAGCTTCAATCTCCTTCCTCATCAAACCTTTTCCAAGAGCTGTTAACAAAGTATTCAAATTGACTTAAATGAGACTCCTTTCCTTATGCAGGGTCAGCCCTAATGAAATTAGAGAGGATTACCTGCTACTCTCTAAGCCCTGGAACCCCCTGCCTCCTTGCTCTGCATTCCACTCACAACAATCTGCCTAAGTGTCAAATTGCAATTTTCATCTTATTTCACCACTCTACAGTTCCTGACACTGCCAACCACTCCTTTTTTCCTCTAAATCTCTTCTCTTGGCCTCCTCTTCTTCTCTCCTCTTGTTTTCCTCCTACCTTGTCAATCATGCTATTTCTTGGTAATTTTTATGTTAGTATCCCACGCCACCACCCCTGCCCCGAGTTCTTTTTTTCTCTGCATAATCTTCCTGGGAGACATCACCCACACCATGGGTTTAACTAGGGTGCCACAAAAATATAGGTCTCTTCTGAGCTCTTTCTTGACATATGTTGATGCTTAATAAATACTTATGAAATTGAATTGAACAAAAAATGGTGGTGTGTTTCTAATATGAAGTAGAAGTAAGATTGCATATGGGATGTGTCATTGCCTAGTTGATTTCATAGAACCATGTCTATGATGTCTCACATCTTTTCTCCATAACTCCATGAATCCCTATTCACTATTGCTGTGCCTTTTACAGTAATTGGGCTCCAGCCTACCTTTCCAGCCCATATCTTAGCAGAACCCCTGCTTGAATTTCCTGCACCAGGCACAGCAGTTGTCTGATAGGTCACGGCCTACAGCTCCCTGGCTTTGCTAATGCCTTTTTACCCCATTCTCAACCTTAATTCATCTTTCAAAAGCGAGTTGGAAGGTCAGGTTTTCCATGAAGACTTGTCCAGCTTTCTCTTTCTACTCAAGCGAATTATTCACTTCCACCACGGGACTCTGAAAAAGCACTTTAGCTATACCACTCTATAATAGCATTCAGCACACTGAAAAAAAAATAATGTTGTACTGGCCCACGTCCTTAATTATACCACAAACTTCTTAAAAGTAGGCACTGTGTTCTATTCAGTTTTGCATCTCAAGTGAGTAGAACTCCTGAGACACAGGGATCATGTCAATTCCATTTCAGGAAAGTATTTTGACTGTCCAAGGAAGGTGGGCACTTATGGATCATGCTGGGCAGGTTTTGGGTTGGGGACTTGGAGCAGATGGTTAGGCCAGGGTAAGGGATTTAGCAACCTGGGGAAAGGCTGAGACACAGTATTAGAGATGTTGATCTTTCTTGTCCAAGCATATTCCTTTCTAAAGGAAGGTGACCCACCCACAGTACCTGCTGCTTCCATGTCACATGACGTCAGCCCCCACCTTGGGCACAGATGACTGGTCCAAGGGTGGACAAGTGACTCAATGGGAAGCCAACAAATGGGAATCTTAAGGCCTGGCTCAGAAAGATGATGAGGGCCAATAAGATTTCTCTGTCAGGAATTCAGAAATGGAAAGCAGTCTCAGGCAGTTAGTAATGGGAACTAAAGCTTAAGAGTTGTAATAGAAAAGGGCCAGGAAGTGCTGGCCAGGGTGACAGTTTGAAAACCCAAGTTATAAGTTAGCAGAGTAAACCAGGCAGCAGAGAAGAGAGCACATCAACAGAGAACACTAGGAAGGCCAGGAAGAGAAATTGGGTAGTTCACAAGTGAGAGACAGAGCAAGAGCTGCCTTTGTCCTTAATGGCTTTCCAATTCCTATTTCTGTGAGTCCTGGCTCCTCTCCCTGATTACTCATTATTTAGTCTCCTTTTTCTTGGCCTTTGTCTGAGTGGATCTCTGCCCTTTCAACACTCAAAATAAAATAAAGAAGGATTCAGGAAACGAAGTATGAAGATGCAGAAGACAAACTTCATCAGTTTTATAATTTGTCTACAGCTGAATCTGTGTGTAGGAAAATGAGAGAAAACTATTCCGTCTCCTTTTCCTGGGTCCCACTTCATAGCGCCTGCTCTCAGAACCCATAACTCAAGCTGCTATTCCTAGAGCCATGGATAAATTTCAACCTTGAAATAGATAGGCTTTTAGGGGGCACCTGGAAAATACAATTAATTTCTAACATTTCTATGGGGAAATGAATTCTCAGATCATTCACTCAGCAAGTATTTACTGGGTACCTACTGTGTGCAAAGCACTGAGCAAGAAACTTGTTCAAGAGATAATTGTCCCTGTTCTCATGGAATTTACATAATAGTTGGGAAGACAGAAATATTTAAGAAAACAAATAAAATAAATTTGTGTTACATGTTATAAGTGAAACAAGCAACGAGCTAGAAAAAGAATAACAAGAGAAACCTGGCTTACATTTTGTATGAGGCAAGGCTTCTCCAAGGAGAGAACATTTAAGCCAAGACCTAAAGATAAAAAGCAGCCACCATGCGAATCCTGGGGTACAGAAGACGCAGCAGAGCCCTGAGGCAGAGAACAAATTATGTCCTCAAGGAACCGCAGTGTTGCCTGAGGAGCAGAGAGAAGTGGTTGGGAGGGAGATAGGAGCCATATCTTGCAAGGCCTTATAGCCCATTATAAGGAGTTTGGATTTTACTCCAAGTACAATGGAAAGCTATTGATGAATTATAACCAGGGGAATAAAATGATCTGGTTTTTATTTAAAGAAAGTCATTCCTATTCCTTTGTGGAGAATGATTGGAAGGAGACAAGAGCAGATGAAGGGATGCCAGTTAGTATACTAATGCAATACTCTAAGCAAATGTTAAAGGTGGTCTGAACTAAGAAAAAGGGAATGTATATAGATAAAATGAATGAAATCAAGACAGCTTGTTTTAGAATCAATAGGACTTCCTTATACATATGGTAAGTGAGGCGCACCTGGAATGGAGTTCTGGCATGAAGAGTTAGGTGGATGGGGTGCCATTTGTGGAAATGGGGGAAACTGGAAGCAAGAAGATAGATTTGAAAAAGAAAATTAAGAGTTCCATTTAAGATAAGATGTTTGAGATGTCTCTGAGACAGCTCAGGAGAGAAGGTAAGCAGGCAGGTTCAGATTACCTTCAGAACACAATATTTGATAAATCAGTGGCTGCCAGCCTTAATGCTTAGTTATTTCACCCATTTGTTTTTGTTGTTGTTGCTGCTTTTTAATAGGTGAGGATATTTTAGTATTTACCTTTCTTTTGATTTTCATGTTTTCCTCTATGACACCTAATAAACAAGGGGGGTCAAAAATGTGGGGACTGATTCCATTTCTCATTCCATCATCAAAGATACATTACATTAATCTAAATATGGATAATTGGGGGAAAAAAGAAAGAAGGTCATTTATAGCCATAAATAGATTATCATTCTCTGTATTACTTATAAATAACTAAAATATAAGGAACAAAAAGTTCCGAACAACATTCAGCTCCTCAAGAAAGAAACATATGCAGAAGTATCATAAATGTATCCAGATAGAGCACCATTATTTTTCTATTCCATAAGTTGTCAATACTAAATGATGACTTGAAATTATAAAACATTGGGTAAATAGCTGATTATCTTAAAGACATCCTCCATATCCAAGGAGGGTATGCTCATAGTACTAACTAGAAGCTGACTTTCCATTCCTGACAACATTTTGTGCAATTAACCGCATAAAAACACCAAGACCAAGAGAGGTGATCAGCAACAGCAGTACACAAAACCATTGTAAGTATGCTTAGTAAGCTATATCTGAGAATAAAATTTTTGTAAATCAAAGCTGCTTTTCCTATTTACTCTCATTTTGCCTTAATAGAAGTTTATCTTTGTTTCTGATTGATAATGACTCATAACTCTTTGTGTTCCTATTCTTTTCGGCCACTTAGAAGTAATGCTGTATAAATGTGTATTTTATTTTAATGACCAGAGAATAACTGCAAAAAGAAATTCTACAGTGAATCTTTCCTATAAAACGCAAGATCCTTGAAATGTAGATATTGATCTTCTAATTTTCCTGTTTAATTAGTTGGAGAAATTAATATGAGTAACAAATAATAAAACCTAAGTTTTCTTAAAATGCAAGATGACATAAAATGATATGGCCAGTATTTCCATGCTCTCCCTACTTTGGTTCTCCATTCCCCATTCCAACTCTCAAGACAATGGAAAGCAATACACAGTCCACACTCTGGAGGTCTCTAGTAAAAGTGCATTCTCACATCCTGATCTTCCCAAGATGTTCTCTTATGTCAGAATAGTCTCCATATACTTCATAGAAAGGCTCAGAGACCTCAAAAGTAGAATAAACTCCTGATGGTCTGAGACACATCCTCTCCTGTCTCTTTGTTGTAAAACACCAATTCTAAGTTTCATTGTCTGGAGACCTCCCCTACTAACTTCATGGAGATTTATAAGAAGGACTGATGAATATCCATCACTCCCTGCAAGTTCTATGTCCACCAAGCTTGTTTGGCTTTTTCAATGGCCTAAAAGACGATTCTACTTTTCCCAAATTCAAAATAATTTGATTCGGCTTTAGGGCCACAAATGATCTTCATCTATCCCCATCTAGACCTCAGCTCTTTAATGGAATCCCAGAGGAATTTTAGCCCACTAACCAGAAATTTCCCAATTATATATTTAAAACCTCCCTTTTCCCCAATGGCCCAATCGGTATTTCTATGACACCATTGTAGACATGCTGTCAGTTTAGGAACCCGGTGACCATCAAGTTATTGACATTCGCTTCCACATCTCAAAGGAGCTGCTCTAAGATACTTCACTTGGATGCTGAAATTGGAATTTTTACAATACTTTGCTGAGTCAGAGGGATCTGTGCTCGAACATGAGCTCTTCCACATTTCTGGATGTATGTCCTTGGTTATATTACTTAAGCTTTCTAAGCCTTTGTTACTTCACCTGTAAAATGGGAGCGCTGATAGTAGCTACTTCATGGGCATGCTATAAGAGTTAAATGAGAAAATGCCATAAATCACTTAGCACAATTCCTAGCATAGAATAAATAGACAGATATGGTAGCTATTATTATTGTGGTAGTGGTGGTAGTTGTGATAATTGTTAAATAAGGGGTAATCTCCATGTGCCCCATGGTGTTTCTTCAGCCAATTCTTGAATACATAAGGTTCTATAGCCATAACTCAGCTTCAGATACTTTCATCAAGCAAGACAAGGTACTCCCTTTGTGGCTGTACATGTCACTTTAAGTGAGCTATATTGTAAAGAGAGGAATGCTGTCCCAAGACCCCAGTTTCCTCTTTATCATTCAATGCTGCATAGTGAAAATATCTTACTCCTTTCTCTGCTTTCCATTTGGTTTCTCTTTTCTATCCCCAACTATCAATTCCATCCAAATAATTACCTTAATGTATATGAAAATCCATACAGCTTCACAGGGCACAGACCCATACAGGTATTCTCTAGGATTCTGAAGTACTTGGGCTGCTACTACTGCCATGGGAACAAAAGGGGTTTGGGAAAGGAGACTGTACCAGGGACACAGAAGCAGCAGAAGTGGCTATGAGGAATTTTGCATTAGGTACAGGCTTCATTATACATGCTTACTTACCTGCAGTATGATAAAAAGGAAAAAGAAGGTGTCAAACAATTGCTTTTGCAACATATATAATGCTTGACATGTTTCAAATATCCTCAAATTAATTGGAAGAATAAGTAAATTCTTGGGGGGGGGGGCAAATTATTTCCTTTTCTGAGGAAGTATTCATTACCTGGACAAGTTGTTTTGATTTATTTAAATGGTGTATATTTAGAAACGATCTCACTTTCACAGATTTTGTAAGTTAAGGCAGAAAATTTTTTTTCTTTTTGCTTCAGACCTACCTAATCATCTCAGTACTACAAATTCCATTGCCTGTTACTAAATTCTTCTTAATGGGTAGAACCAAAGCTTTACAATTCAATTTGACAACCATGTAGAAGTATTTGGGCTAAATATTGATCTAAAGATAGCCCCCAATAACTAGTATTGTTTTTGTGGAACAAAAGCCTACTGGCTGCTACCCACAAATTGAAAAGGAACTTCATACTTGGGTAAACTAATGCCCTACTTTCAGGATTGTCCCTGATATCACCCAGGGTCCATTCTGACCATTGCTTTGTCCTCCAGGGAAATGAGATCTCTGAGTAACTTGATTCAAGTAGGAGAGAAACTGGGCCCTGATGTGAGAACCAAAATTCTAACCACTCAAGGGAAGTTCTTTAAGCCTTTCTTGTCTCCTCAAACTTCTTCATGCCATGCTTTACTAGGGGCCAGCTGTAGGGAGAATTCTAGAGACCTTGGTTCAGAAGCTCTAAGACAAGTTAGACATTGGCACCAAGGTTATAGAACAAATTGGACAGACAGTGGGTCAGAACAGAGCTGCCACAGGTATACTATTGGCCTCTTGCGGGGGACATGCTCTTTTAGAGCAAGCATGTTGCACTTAAAACCCTGCAGGCATCTCTTGGCTCTTTAAGAGCACTAAACAGGTCCAGGAAACAAAGAAAATTGGGTAATTTGGTTAATAATGTATATTTAGTTCTGTGAGCACTTCATATTTGGTATGAGATCTATTTTCTTTGCTCTAGTCTGGGCACTCTTGGCTCCTTGTCATCTCCAGAATCTTAAATGCTGCTGCACAGTTTCTGTCCCTTCAAATACTCCAACAAATGATCATCTAGGAAAAAAAAAGCAAGAAACCCTGACACTTACAGAGATGGAAATAACGACTCTTTGAAACTTGATATGCAATTCGGACACATCAAAAACCCGTAAAGATCTGGGTTGATCATGCCCCAGATATGAAAGGTCTTTCCTTCAGCTCAGCTCTGGCTGAAGATTTACCACCAAAGCGACACTGAGAACCTAAACCATCTATCTCCATACACAGCTTGGACATGGAGGACCAGCTCTACCTCCTCTCTATGTCTCTCTCTCACTCACAGAGATAACTGTCTTCATTAGCATAACTTTACTATTCCAAGAGACTCTTACCCAAAAGACCCATCAATTCTTCAACAAGAAGTATCAACACTCTTGTAATCCCTCCTCTTGCTATTTCTACCAATCCTAAACTGTTATATAATGATCCTTAACCAAACCTAATCAAGCCCCCCTACTTCTCCACACTCCTCCCCCACCTCCCACCCCCGCTCTCCCCATACTTCTCCCTCTTCCGAATTGAAAGACCTACCTTAAAACAAACTTCCAAATCTCTGTAAAATCTGACTTTGCCTTTCCCCGTCCAGGACAACATGAACACCCCAGTAGGCCTTTTATCAGCAGGCTGTGGAGATGATATTTTGGGAGCCAGCATTTTAACAATTACAAAGAGATCTAAACTTGGGAGTCATAAAATTTGTTTGCATTCTGTCTTTACCACCTACTAGCTGTGAGACTGAACACAGAGTTTCCTTGTTTTTCTAAATTATTAAATGATTTATTTTGAAATAATTTCAAACTTATAGAACAGTTGCAAATATAATACAAAACCCATACAAAGAACTCCAACATACCGCCTAACCAGATACCCAGATCCACCAACTTTTAACAGTTTACGACACATGCTGTATCATTCTGTCTTTTTAATCTATCTATCCATCATCAATCTCTATATCTATTTATTTTCTAGACACTTGAGAGCTGATTGTATACATTATGCTCTTTGAACATTTAATACTTTCATGTATCTTTCCTAAAAACAAGGATATTCATTTATGTAATCACTTGAAGTCCTTGTTTATATTTTGAAGATTAAAAATAACTTCCCCACAGGGTTGAGGATTAGATAAAACAATGTAGGGGCATGTGCATAAAAGTATTTTGTAAATTTTAAATTATATACAAATGTTAGTTATTACTACTCTTAAACAAGATATGTATCACTTTGGCTGTCCACCTGGGTCACAGTAGCACTGCTAAGATCTGTGAGTACCATACAACCAGTGAACAGATGTAGGTCTCTGGGTGACCTGCTCCCCCCAAAGAATGCCTTGCTCTGGTTAAAACATCAAAATAATACCCCATGTTAACTTATAGACTCTTCATTACATTTTTTTCTAAAATAAAAATCAGATCATTGCAACTAAAAAGATCCAGTGTCTTTTCAAAATATAAATGAATATAAAAATGTAAAGCTGAATCTATTAAGTTAATCACATCAATGATTTTTGAAAGAAACATACAAAGTATTTGTTATAAGTCTATTATATCACTGCTATATATAATTCAAATAGATTTTAGGAAACACTGTTGTATAATTAGTCCTTATGAATCAAATATCTATGGAAATGACTACATTTCAATATAAAAATAGACCATCATTTATTCACTCATCTGCCTCCTCACAAAGAGGATCATTTTTTTTCCAGGCATTTTGACTTCTTGACACATATACTAAAAGGCAATTTTCTTGTCTTCTTTAGAAACAGATACTTTCTTGACACTGCCAAAATACTCCCACATCCACCTGCCTTAAAGATCATTTTAAGATAAGAACTTAGAGTCCTTCCCAGATCAAACTGATGGAGTAAGACGCTTCAGTGCTCAATCCCCCCACAGAAGCTTTAGGTATCTCTCCTTCTGACAGATAGGTAGATTAGATAGATAGATAGATAGATAGATAGATAGATAGATAGATAGATAGATAGATAGATAGATAGATAGATAGATAGATAATGGAAGGAGGGAGGGAGGGAGAGAGGGAGGGAGGGAAGGAGAAAGAAAGAAAAAGAATAATATGGCAACGGTGGCAAAAATATGAAAATCGATGGATTTGGGTATCAGATGTGTTGGGGATGTTGGAGTTCCCTGTATGGGGTTAGTATTATTTTTACAAGTGTCCTGTAAATTGGAAATTATATCAAAATTAAAAGTTAAAGAAAAAAAGACAATCTTCTCAACTAAAATAATTATTAGAGAAGGATTTCCAAAAATAAAAGAACACCCCACACAAGGATGGTGAAATAATCACTGAGAACAAAAGACAAACTTAAAGTTCATGCAACCCTGCGAAAGAAAGATAAGATACCCTTCCAGAGCTATGTAATATTAGAAATGGAAGTTTAATGAAAATTGAAATCATTATAAAGAAGTAATAAATGATATTTGGGGCTAGTGGATATTTGTGAATCCTAGATACCCTCTGAAGGAAAACTGAAGACATCTGGCATGGGGCAGGGTAGTGCAGTGGTTAAGGGAATTGGCACAGGAATTAGACTGCCCACCTTTGTCCCGAGCTCTGCCAATTACTAACTCTAAAGACCTGGAGTTGTGTCCATCAGCTCTCTTTCATTTATCCCTCCAGATCCACGTTCCATCCTGCTCTGTGCCCCAGGAGGCTGAGCCATAAAGAATACATAAATGGGCTCTTTTGCCCTGGATTCAGTCAGTAGAAGACACCAGAAAGCAGAAGGAAAGTGAGGTTGGTATTTATTCCCTGGGTTACTCCCTGAGAAGTCTCTGAGCCTGGCTGCATTACTCTCTCAAACTATACAGATCCAGTCAGGCAGTCCACTTCATAAAGTTTTGCTTCCCAGGATCCAAGAACTCTACCCTCTCTTGCCCCTTCAATCTTGGGAGTAGAAATGGCTCTGGACATTGCTAACTCCGTGTTGGTTTCCCTAAACCCTGCTCCCACCCCTATAAATCATCCCTTTAATAAATTCTCTTTCAATTACCCAATTTGAATGTGCACTCTGTTTCCTCCCAGCACCTTCACTGATAGGCTTGGGCAATTTACTTTACTTCTCTGGGTTTCAGTGTCTGTATCTACAAATAGAGTCTAATAAGAGTAACTGCCGGGGGCGGATGTGGCTCAAATGGTTGGGTGTCCGTCTCCCATATGGAGGGACCTGGGTTCGATCCCCGGGACCTCCCGGTAAAATTAAATAAAAAATAAAAATAAATTTTTAAAAAATTTAAAAAAGAGTAACTGCCTTATTGGTTTGTTGTAAGAATTAGATGAGATTATGTGTATAAAGCCTTTAGGGTAGGGCCTGGCTCACAAGAACCACTCAATTACTGTTAACTTAAACTACATAGCATCTTCTATCATTCTATCATCCTTCAAATAGTGTGGCTTCTTCTTCCTTTTTTTTTTTTAGTACCAGTTACTTTGCATGATAATAATATTTTGCAGAATGCCTATGGTTCTTCTGTTCTTAAAAATTATATTTTATTGTTAATTGAAGAAGCACTCTTACAATCTTGCTATCTTGGTAGACCTTTAATGTCACCTTTTATCTCCTGCTTTGGCAGTGAATAAGCTAGCCTGCTTAGATCAAGTACAAGATACCAAGAAAAAGCATTATTACATAAAACAAGGCTTAACATTAAATAATCAATCTCTTAAAGGGGCTTTGGGGAAAGGGAAGAGAGAAAACAGATTTAGCAATGACTAAACATGTTTCCTGAGGGACATGTGTCCACCTATTCTAAAGGTTTTACTGGCAGAGTGAAAATTTCATCCATGAAAAATAATGATCATTAGCTTTTTCATGACAACTGTGGTTTTCCTATGATATCCATCATGCTCCTTGGGTCCATAGCTTTTTCACAATTACAATCCCTCGGTGCAAGACATTAGTGGGTATTGATGCTATTTTAATTGTTTCTCACATAATGTCCATTGAAACTTGTCACAAAGTCCACATACATTAAAAATCATTATTGAATTTTGGGACTTCTGTATGTATAAAGCAATTCTGAACTTGACCTGCAATTTTAACCAAGGTCACATAAGCGAATGCTTTGGCAATTTAGTATGATTAACAGGGTCAATTTGAGTGAGATCCCAGATCAAATAGGATTTAAAAAAATGGCAGCTCTGTGCTAAAATGTCTGAAAAAAAGGCCGAGATAGCATGAAGACATATCACAGAGCTCATATTTCAAAGAATAATCAAATAGCTTTTATTTAAATTATAATTTTCTTTATTTTAACTAGAGATCCTCAATTTCACAGGTCAAAATAAGTATTATTTTTGAAGCCTGAAATATCCTAAGCCCTAATAATGTTCAGTAGGCCTCTTTTTCAATCATTTCAGTCATTTATAATCAGACTGAAGATATCACCAATCGGCTAAGATTCTCACTCTAGAAAACTAGGGGAAACACATTTGTCTGCATGTTCCATATAGAATATCTGCCTTCCAGAATCTAACCTTCAACCTATACCAACATGGTTTTTATTTAATATTACCTATGTATACAAGTGGGTATGTAAAATAAATATATGTATTCATTTATTTTTTATATCTACACATACACCCATGTATACATATTTGCACAATGCATTTCAGCAATTAAAAATGCATTTTCACATATTAGTATGAAATTAAGAAATATCTTAAAATCTAATAACATGAAATTATTATAACATAGTGACATAATTATTGTAATGCAGCATTTTTTTCAATGTTAGTTGTACATACCTTAATGATACATCTTAAAATCAAAGGCATCTTAGATTGTTTGAGTGTGTCTGTGTATGTGTCCTACTCCTTTTGTTTTTCATTGTTTTTTGTTTGTTTGTTCTTTTAACATTTTTATCTGTTATATGCTTTGGAGTTAATTTTAACCTTAGAGTCAAAGGTTTATGAATCTGGTAAGTAAATCCAATTTACTGAGAAAAAACAGTAAAGGCAATGATGAAACATGTTGTCAACATTCACCATACAGAAATTAAACCCTGAATTCATTGAGCTGTTTATAGTGTAACTAAACTTCAGGAACGAAGTTCCAAAAGGAAACACAACCAATGAGCCAAACTGTCTCCATAGCAGAAAATAATGACCCATGAAACTAACTGAAGGTTATCAGGCTCAGACTTCATGGATACATTATCATACTTACAAATGATTAAAATGACTTTTCAATGCATGAATGCGTGGAACTAAATTTTATATAACATTAAGATACACAGACAGTGCATCATTTCAAATCCATGCTATTAAAACCATAAGTGCTAAAACTAATTTCATCTTCTCTGTGCTTAACCACTGATAGATTCAGTCAGTCCCAATCAGTTGCATTAATCTTGCTTTCCATTTCCTACATGTTTAGCTCTTACTATCTGCGATTTTCCTGATTTTCCCTTTTCTTTTCTCTCCTTTACCAAGGTCAAATTTGGACTATATTCAAGTTGAAGATAGAGTTTTCAGTGTCATTTCTTCTCATTACTATTTCTTGACTTCCTTTTAGAGAATTTTTTGCCTGGGAAAGGACACTTCATCCAAAAAACATCCAACAGTGGATTATAGTGCATATTGCTGGATACCCATTCTGTTAGAGAGCAAGAATACAAGGGTGAATGAGAAGGTCTTGTCCATTTCTTTTCAGCATCAGCATCACCTGGAAACTTGTTAGAAAATCTCCTAGCCCACTCCAGATCTACTGAATCAGACTCTACATTTTAACAATATCTCCAGGTGATGCATAGGCACATCAAAGTTTGAGAAGACTTTATCTAACTTTACATTCACAAGGATCTCACAGAAACATGGACAAATGACTACAGTGCAGTGTGATTCCTGCTGTGATAAAACCAGTACCAGCTGGAATGGTCGCTGGCACAGAAAGTGGTGCACAACTCTCTGGAACATATCGGGAGAGACTTCACAGAAGTGACTCTTGACTAGGTGGTAAAGATAAATGGAAGTTTTCCATGCATGGACTCTGCAGCCAGACTGTCTGGATTTGAATAAAAAACTCTACTACTTTCAGTTATTGTGTGAATCTCCACCCACTGTGAAAATGCCTGTGAACACTGAACACATTTTTATGCCTTATATGTATGCCCCAGGTGAACCTCCTCCCATGTATTTCCCATCACTGACACCCCACACCAGTGATCCCCAGTGTGACAGAGTTTGACTCAGTTGTGGTTTCCCTACACATGGCTATTCTGACCTTTCTATCTGAACCTATAATTAGTAGTAGAGTTGATAGGTGCATCCAAGAGACTTAAACCTTTGGGCTGTCCATGTGCCAGCTGGGCCCTGAATCTCCATGGAGTTACAACACCTACTCTCCAGTTCATTGGACTCACCCAGGACAGCTAACAAAGAGATGATGATGGACAATCATTATACCAAGGAACCAAGAGAGTCTATAACTGTAAGCAAGAGAGTCCCATCCATCTGCCCCATGGGACCAAAGCCCCCTCTCAGTGAGAGGTGGAGTAGGGCATCACCATCCCAGAATCCTCAGGACTGGGGGATGAATTATGGACCAAACTAGACTTACTGGTATTTTACTATAGACTTATTGTGATTCTAGCAATGGAAGAACTTATAACATTGATGTGGAGCCAGTGGCCACTGGAGGTTCTGAGGGCAAGGAGAGGGAAAAACAGGTATAATATGGGGGAATTTTTGGAACTTGGGAATTGTCCTGAATGACATTGCAATGACAGATAACAGGCCATTATATATCTTGCCATAACCTACAAAATTGTGTGGGAGAGAGTGTAAACTATAATGTAAACTATAATCCATCCTTAGTGGCAATGCTCCAAAATGTGTTCATAAATTGTAACAAATGTACCACACTAATGAAGGATGTTGTTAATGTGGGAAAATGTGGGAGGTGTACGGAGCGGGGCATATGGGAATCCCCTTTATTTTTTTTATGTAATCTAAGTATCTTTAATATATACATATATATGCTTTTTAAACCTCCCCCCCCGCAAAAAAAAAAAACAAAACTCTACTGCTTACTAACTCTATGACCTTTGGGTGAGTAATTTAACTTCTCTGTGTCTCAATTTTCCAAGCTGTAAAATAGGGAAAAATACCTATCTCACAGAGTTGCTGTGATGACTAAATGAATTAATATATGTAAAGCTAAAACAATGCCTGATACATAGTCAGCACTCTAAAGTAGAAACTATGATTATCATATTTTTAGACCTTCTAATACACAAAATAGCTAGTGTTTATGGTTTGTTTTATTTTGTTATTAAACTTGCCTCTGTGCCATTGGCAATGGCATCTTCCCTTCATGTTAAAGCTTCCTGGGTTCTTCTGATGCTAACACGAAAGAAGAAACTTAAATTAAAAAGTCCTTAGAGGTCCTAAGCTAAACCACAAGGTGCTTGAATAATTTTTGAAAATAACATATATTGTGGGAAGCGGGAGTGGCTCAGTCGACAGAGCCCCCGTTTACCATATGGGAGGCCCCGGGTTCGCTTCCCGGGGCCTCCTTGTGAGGGCAGGCTGGCCCGCGCAGCCTAGTGGGCTGATGCAGCAAGCCCTCACAACAGGAAGCGGGTGTGGCTCAACGGATAGAGCCCCCGTTTACCATGTTTGAGGCCCCGGGTTCGCTTCCCGGGGCCTCCTTGTGAGGGCAGGCCGGCCCGCGCGGCGCGAGGTGCTGATGCAGCAGGACCTCATAGCAAGGGGAAGATAAGCAGACACGGAGAGGACACACAGCGAATGCACACAGCAAGCACAAGCAGCAAGGGGGGAATAAATAAATAAATCTTTAAAAAAAAAAAAAATAACATATATTGTATACTTCACTTGGGCCAGAACACATCCTAAGCACTTAGCTGTATTAACTCATTTAATCCTCAGAACAACCCTCTGAGGTAGGTGTGTTATTACCCCCATTTTGCAGATGAGGACACAGAGATACAGAAAGGTTAAGTAACTTGCCCAAGTTCACAGAAAGAGTAAGCAACAGAGACCAGATTCATACCCAGGCATTCTGGCTGTTAGCCTACACACTTAGCCATTATGCCCTCCTGCCTCTCAGTGGGCTAGATATTTGGGAGAAGAATTTAGGAAGATGAGTTGTATATCTTGGAAGTACTGGTTTTTCAGCCATATATTTGTGTCCTCCTAAGGTTGTTAAAAGCACAGGAGATGTAGATTGGTCTTCGCATTCCCCTTCAAGTTCAAAAAATCTCAAAGTTAAAATAAATAAAGAGCAGCAAGGTCAGAAGTCTAACTAAAGGAATCTATTTCCTATAACAGTCAAGGTAATGCTAGTTGATATAAAAAAATAGACCTATTAATATGTAAAAGCTCAAGCATAATAAAAAATGATTTCTTGTTCCAGCAATACATGGTAGGTATTCCCAGTTAAGAAGTGGCTTTCTTCATCACAATGGCTCCATCTTGTGTTGCCACTACCCCTAGGACCTTATAGTCATCCACATTCAGCCAGTAGAAGATGAAAGTGAGAACATGAAAGAGGCATCCTTGCTTCTTAAATGCCATGGCCAGGAAGTGACATACATCCTTTACATTCCCATTCCACTAGTGAGAAATAGTTACATAGCCATGCCTAGATGCAGGAGGGGCTAGGAAATTTAGCACATGCTGGTAGATGCTTACCAGGGACAACTCTGTACTGTTGAAGAGGAGCATGAATTTGGGGGTTCAGCTAGCCAACTCTGACACATTGTTCCCATGGAGATTGCACGGGCTCTCCATCATTCAGGCATACGTGATGGTCTGTGCTTATGGGAGACACTACCTGCAGGACACTGGTAGGAAAACTGTAGGACACCATTTGCACAGCTCATCCTTATTACTGACGATTCTAAGGACAGTGTTGCTTAACAGTGCTAGGAACATAGATATATAGATAAACCATGGTCTCCTAAACTTGACTATAAAGCCAAGATTGAGTCTCTTACAATCCCCACCTATCTCCTAGTATGAAAAAAATATACACAAAAAGTCAATGTTTACTTAATACTTGCTGATTAAAAATATCTTTGGTACCAGCAAACAAATATACTGTCATTTTTAGATGAAGAAAAATACCTGAAATAGTTAAAACCCTCAAGTAAGTGATTAAAATGCCCTAAACTGAATAAATGCCATGAATTTCAGTTCCTTAAAATCAGCACTTTTCTAAGTTGAACCCCAGAGGACTTTCAGAATAGTAGAGAAGGAGCTCTGATGTGTTCAATGTCAGTGTATTTCTTTATAAATATTTCCCAAATTGTAATTCTTATGGTGACTATTACAAAATTTATGGCCAGCACAGAAGAGAGCATAATTTCAAAGGCCTTTGACCAAGAAAATTTATTTCAATGAAATAGAAAATAAACACCCAACCCCAAATATACATTTTGCCTTTTCCTGGGATGCTCATTACAATCCAATAGCAACATATCCAGGTAGACCTGAGAAAGCATAGCAAATACCTTTCTACTCTAGTAAACTGCTTGCAAAGTTAAATTTAAATGTCAAGTATGTCAAGCTCTAGATTCTTCTCCACCTTATTTATATTATTAAATGATAAAATTAAATACTTCAAGTTGCTAGCAAGAGAACTATCTTCAATCAAATAAAAATTCTACTGAATAAAAGTACATATTATTTTTAAACTATTTCAGAGTATTAAGAGTAGAAATGTCCATCTTTTTTTTTTTCTTTTATGCTAAGCATTGCTATTACAAATCTAAAGTTCTGCAAAAACCAGGGACTCAGCCAGGAGGATCCCCAATGATTGTGAAGCCTCTGTTCTCCAGAATGCCTATATTCACATGGAAAGAAGCACACCTCTGTAGCAGTTTGGCATTATTTATGAATTCCAAAAATAGGTATTGGATTATGTTTGTGAACTGGTCTTTTCCTCTGGGCATATTAGATTATATTGGATTCAGAGGTTTCGCTTTCGCTTGATTAAATAATGATTAAGGCTTTGATTGGGCCACATCAGTAGGACGTTGAGTCACTGCCCCTTTCCTGGGCGGGGACTCACAGAAAAACCTGCCCCGCAAAGAAGGGAGTTTGGAGTTTTAATGCTGGAGCCCAGGGAAGTAAGCACACAGAGGAGCTTGGTCATGAGGAGGGAGAGAAGGCCCCAGGAAAAGAGACGAGCCATTTGTTTGATAGTCTATAGCTGGAGAGAAGCAAGCCTGAGCCTGGAGAGAGGCAAGCCCCAGGAAGAGAGGAACATAGGAAGCCTGAACCCTGGCAGACGTCAGCAGCCATTTTGCTCCAACATGTGGCAATAGACTTTGGTGAGGGAAGTAACTTATGCTTTATGGCCTGGTAACTGTAAGCTTCTACCCCAAATAAATACCCTTTATAAAAGCCAAAATCTGGTATTTTGCATCGGCACCCCTTTGGCTGACTAATACAGCCTCTAAGGGCCTAACCCTAACTAAAAGTGAGTTCATTCATCACAGTGGCAGCCATTCTTGATACCCAGACCCCAGACCTGCTCCTCCTCCTGCCCATTCCCCAGCCTAGGTCTCAAGGCCTCCCACAGATACCTTGAGCAATGGGCGCCTTCCAAAAAACCCTCTTTGGCAAAACTTAGCCAGAGTTTGTTTCTGCTAATTGCAGATGAAGAACTCTAACAGAAATACCCCCTTTATACCTGAGGACACTAGGGCTCAGAGCAGTTCAATGAACTAGAAAAGACTGCACAATTCATCAGTAGCAGAACAAAGCATAGAACCCTAGTCCAATGCTATTTCTTCTTTCCTGAGTAGAGTCAGTTGCAATGACTTTCAGTGACAGATTAATTTCTCAATAATTAATGCCCTTGAGCTGACCTGGCATGTTTCCACATAGGTAATGTTCTCAGTTTCTATCTTTGCCTCTCACAGTTTGCGGCTTGCAGGTGAGTCTGGACGCTGGGCTGTGGAAACATGTAGTACCTCTGCATCTTGGGTGTCCATTGATTATAGACACATGATTCCTCAAAGCACCCTTCTATGTTACCCCCAAATTCAGAAGTTTGTAAACTATTATGATTTGCACAGAATAGTCTAGATTTAACAGGAAGATACAGCTGAACATTATTAGAACTGTTTCTTTACAAGTGTCCAGCCATGACTGGGAGTTGAAATAAAGAATTACATTTCTGAATTTGCTTCTTTCTGGAAATGTCACAAACAAGAGCCACCAAAATGGCTCTTTCTAAGCAAGAATTTTGCCAACCCCACTTTTTTCCCTCTCAACTGAGAGGACCCCACAGCTGTGGAGCACGGAGAAGAAGCACCAGAAATACAGTTGATTGTAAGAGCCCCATTCAGCAAAAGAGCATTGTCATAAAGGGAGAAAAAGGCTGGTTCCTTCCAAAGGCCAAAGTCTTCCTCTCCCCACCATACCTTGCATCAAGCAGAAATGAGTGCTGTTTGATCTGATCAAGAAAGAATTAAGACGTAGTCTAGGAAATCAAGTCACAGAGGAGGAAAGCAGAAGTGTGCTCCCTCGTACATGAGAAAGACTTTCTTCAAGCAAGCAAAGGTCTATTTTGAATCTCTGATAGGTCTCTAGGACTATTTTGTTCCTTAAAGAAAAGCTTCTAACAAAGTTTGATTTGATTTCCTGGAAAATTGTTTCTTTGCAAAATGATTCATGTAATTTATTAGGAACACAATTCTTTGAAAATGCTGCTGCAAGTGGTCTGCATAATTAATAGGTTATACTGTGAAGAAATATATCAGCCCTGAACCCCAGGAGAAAACATGTTATCCCTAAGGAGATTTTTTTGCCTAAATTTATGCTCTGAAACATGGGAATGCTCCAGGAAAGTGTTACCTAGATAACTAAAATATTCTGGAGAATCCAGAAAGAAATCTCCCTCTCCATAGACCTACCAGAACTTTCACCTCTCCTAAAACTCAGCTTCTATAGAAAAATTTTCCTCGTTAAAGTCAATTTTATCTTCTTAATCTCCCCATGTCATCCTCCATGTTAACCAGCTTTGTGATGCTAGACAAATCACTTTCATCACTGAGCCTTAACTCACTCATTTGTAAATTATGAGGGGTAGTTCTAGGTGACCTGGACTGTGTTTCCCAGGTCTACCATTCAATGAGTGTGAGCAAATGGCCTGGGGAATCAAGTGGTAGGAAATGTGATTATCTTTTAATGGAAGAAGTTGTAATTGAAACAATCCAAAAGGAAAAAGAAAATTCCAGGTAATATAGTGTTTAAAATGATAAGTTTTAACAATAATCACATATAAAAAGTCACACATAAAACATAGTATGTAACCAGAAAGTAGGAACATTTAAAAAGTCACTAAATTGAATGCTGATATCCATTCCCATCCTGGGCCATCATCGAAGTTCAGACTTGACACCTCGAGGCACACCACTGTCATGATCCCACAATATCCCTTCTGCGTGCTGGCAGGCATTGAACTCTCCGTTTCAACCTTCACTATTCTCTATTTTAACATCTCCTCAACGTTCCTTCTTATATCAGCCCTCACACCCACCACAGGCTTACAAGTCACCATCTGTACTGGGCTTGGGATTTTTGCCAGCACTAAACTGAGTTCTAGTCCTAGCACCCTCATTCCCTTTATCCCCTCAGTGCCTCAGTTTTTCCACTTGTAAAATGGAGATTACAATCACTATTCTTCTCAGGAGTTCATGTGAAGAACAAATAACAGCACGTATTTAATAGCACCTGGTAAGCTGTAAAGCTTATGCAAATTAAGATACTACCAGTATTGTCATGAATAATAATAACTCAAACACACACTAAATCACAGGCCCCTGTTGCTTCTCCTTCTGAAATTACGCAAAGGTGACTTATTTTGGATAAATGCACCATAAAATTCACCGAGATAGGCAAAAACCTTTTTTAAAGTATCAAGTTCCAAGAGACACAGAGATGTGTGCATCTGCCTTCAAGAACCCTGGACCAAAATGTTTCCTTTCAAGCCTCTTGAGACCATAAGGGACTGGACTGGACAGGACTACAGCATCCCATTCTATTTCTCTCTTCTGATACTTTTTGTTTCCCAACATTAAATTTACGTCCCATCTCATTACACTCTTGGAAGACTCATACACTAGTCACGCACGAATAGTTTGTCTCTGCTTCCCTTCTCATAACTTAGGTGAATCCATTAGCTTCATACTTTTCTGACTATGTTCATTTCTTTAAGACTTCCTCAACTCATGCCATTCTCCATAAACATCCTGGATTTAGTTGGTAACACATATGATACAGTTCACAGTATAACTTAACTCAGATTATTTCCATTTCTACATCAGTTATTCTGAACTTTGAATTTTATGTGATTTTTGAATAGGAAATCCATTCATTCTCAGAGTAGAAAGTTCAAAAGATACAAAAGTAAATAAAGAATAAGTCTCCCTCATCCCATCCCCATGCCACTAAAATTCCCACCCAGAGGTGGTTAATATTACCAGAATTTACCATTTTGTTATGGTGATATTTTTGAATTTCATTATTCACTAAACATAGGGAGAGTACTCTTGAAGTGTAATGCACTAGGGATTAACTATAATAATCACTACAAATTATTGTATGGACCAGGTGCTAGGCACTAGACAACATATTTTATGTGCACATCTCTTTCAATACCTATGACAACCCTATGAATTGGTTCTATTAATACCCTAATTTTACAAGTGAGGAAACTGAGAATGATTAAATAATTTTCCCAAGAGATGTAAAGATAAACATTAGAAAAATGGACAAAGACATGCACAGGCACTTCGTAGAAGAGGATATCCAGATGTTCAATACATGTGTAAAAAGGTGCTCACTTTCCTTAGTCACTAAGAAAATAGAAATTAAAACCACTACCCCCAGAATGACTAAGACAAAAAAGACAGAAAATACTATGTGTTAGCAAAGATTTGGAGCACCTGGAACTTCCTTACATCACTGGTAGAAGTATAAATCAATACCATCACTTTGGAAAACTGGCAGTATCTACAGAAGCTAAATATACTCTTACCTTATGACCTTGCAATTCTACTCCCAAGTATATATGCAACAGAAGTATTTCAATATGTTCACTAAAAGATGTGTACTAGAATATTCATAGCAATGATTATTAATAATACCTCAAAACTACCTAAATTTTCATTAACAGTAGAATGGATAAACTGTGATATATCACATAATGGGGATATATGGATTAGAGCAATGAAAATGAACAATCTACAACTATATGGAATGACATGGGTGAATCTCTCAAATATAACATTAAGAGAAAGAAGCCAGATAAAAAAAAAGAGTATATGCTGCATTATTCTATTTATATAAAGTGCAATAACAGGCAAAACTACTCCATGCTGTTCGAAATGAGGATAGTGGTTGTCCTCAGGGGAAGCATAGTATCAGGAAAGGGACCCCAGGCAGGCTTCTGAGGTGCTGGCAATGATCTGGGGTTTGCTTACACCAGTGCATTCAGTTCATAAAAATTCATCAAGCTGTACACTTAGGATATGTGCATTCCTCTGTACCTATATTATACGTCAATAATGTTTTAAAAATTCATGTCCTCATGAAGTTTACATTCTATTAAGCACAGTGTTTCAAGGATATTCCATGTAAATTGGGTCTAGAGTAGAATGGGATTAATCCTCTCAAATCCCCTTGTCATCTGCCAAAATCAGAGAATTAATTAGTAATCTGGGCAGTTCCAGAGGGAAGAAAGTGCTTAGAATCAGATACAAGGTGAGTAAGTCATATATTCAGCTATTTATCAAAAAGTCACTGAGGCCTCCTATGCATCTCTTTCCATAATGTAAGCTCCTAATACCCAGCACAGTTCCTTATGTAATAATTTTCTGTTGACTGGATGGATGAATGAATGAGTGGAGGGAAAACACTGTATTATGCGAGCATACAAGAGGGAGAAGAGAATACTCCTGGACGAAGTGATAAGTAAAAAATGAGTAGGCATTAGTCATGAAGTAAAGAAGTGTATGCATGAGAATCTGATTCCAGCAGAGCAGTATTCTCCAGAGTCCTCGTCATAAAGGAGCAGAGAGAAGGTGGCAAGGATGGACACAGCTAAGCACAGAGAGATGCCCGAATAAGAGATACTGAGAATACGAGAACAGAGCTGGACATGGAGAGAGAAGTAGGATGGTTTATTTTTTGTTTATTTGACAAATACTTGCTAGACCTACTATGTACAGGATACTATTCTATGTGCTTTATAAATTCATCCTCTTAACAAACTTCTTATTTCCACTTTATGGATGGAAAACTGAGGTACAAAGAAGTTAAATAATGTACCAAAGGCCACATGGATTAAGTAGCACATAGAGCCAGGTTGTCTGGATTCAAGACCCATTTTTTTTAACCCTATCACCACAATATTGCTTGCTGATAAGCAAGAGATGATTGGGGATTTGATCTTTTAAAGCAGAAAAGCTACACTGACTCCTGTAGGCTATTTTTAGACAAGGGCAAGTAGGCTTCTTCCACCAATGCAGATAGATACTTTGCTTTGTGATAATACAGTGACCTACATTGTGTTAAATTTAAAGAGGAAAAGATTCTTTTCAACCTTTACTGACCTTTGCTGTTGCATATGAGAAGGATGAATAAACAGAATAAGAGAGGGATACTGGGTATATACATGGGGGAATTCTAGTCCAGCATATTGGGTATTGAGCCAGATGATCCATTGCAATAGCGTGATCTCTGCCAAGGCTTTGTCCTGTGTGTCCAAACCTGTCCTTTACCAAGTCAGGACTGCTGCTTTTTATTCTATGTTGCTTCAGATACCATGAGAATCTCCAAATAGTTTTAATATGTCTGAAATGGTAGCAGACAAGAGTGTCTGGTGCTGAAATAATCTGAGAGTTCCTTCCCCAAATTACCTAGACAAAAGATGGATGGACATATTTGGAAAGTTTTAACAGACATAGTTCTAATCATTGTCCCGGTTTGTCTATTTCCGACATTTCTAGAAAATATTAAAATAAATCTATGTTTCTATTTCAAAACCGAGGGCCAATTTCTCTTACAAACTTTTCCACATGGAGTCTTTCTGCTGTCCAATGTTGCTAGTGATCCTAGGAATATAATGTATATAAAAGGCCAATATGGATAAGATTCACAATACGTTCCATTTAAAGGAGTGCTGACAATTCAGATTTGCTAGGCTAGATTGATAGAAACGACTTTTTGTGAAAACAGCATGTAGCTATTGTTTCCAATAGATTTTGCTTCTAACCTGTATTTAGTGAGTAGTCCCCACAGCCCATTGTATATTGGCTTCTGTACCCAGGAGCCCAAGCTCATTTTTCTCTCCCTAAAAGCACTATCGTTTCCAGAGGGCAGTGCATGTTAGAAACCTGTTTCTGGGGCTGCTTTGTCAGGAGAGGGAGATATAGTAAGAGGTTGTCTTGAACAAACAAAGACATCCTTGACAATAGCGATTTATCTTGCTACCTGCAACATGCCCTTTGGTTTGATAGCTGCATGGGCTGGCTGGGATTATTTATCTTGAGCTCACACTGATATATGGAAGTGTGCTCCTAGCAGGCTTCCTTCCTTTCTTCCTTCCCTGCCTGGCTGGTCTCCTCCATATCACAGGGATGTCAGCCAGTGATGTCCTGGGGAATCAGAGGGGAGGGCAAGTGCCTAGAAATATCTTAGGAGAAATTACCTTCTTTGCAAGCAGGACTTTATCTAGTTTCTTTTTTCCTGTCAGTTAAGCCTTAGGAAATCAGAGATGCCTAGAAGAATATCTGCCATGTGCAAAGAATGTGGGACTGTGTTTCTCTCCAGCAGTGGATCTCCTTCAAGCAGGCCCCTCCCCCTCATCTCCTGTCTTCTCAAAGAAAGGCTTCCTTCATGCTTCCTTCTGTTGCTTGGGCTTGGTCCAGGTGATGTGAACAATGAAAGCTGGGCAGAAGCTCTCCCACATCTGAGCCTCTGAAAATGCTGCTCCCTCTGTTAAGAATCTTACCTCCCCCTAACTTCCCTTGGCTAGCTCCCGCGGGATATGAATTCACAGGTCTGGCATGACTTCGTGTTAACATCTCTTGCCCAGCTTCCCATTTTAGACTACAGAATTTTTCAGGACAAAAGGAAGGTATTGTTCAAGGATCCCTGAGCACTGACTCTGATGTCTTTCCCCATCCCCAAGAGAAGCGCATGCATACACACACACACACTTGCATCCTGCCCCTCTTAGTTCATACATCAGGAGATCCCGGCGTTTATAAACAGAATCAGAATGGCAAGAAAGTGACGATATTCTCAAAAGAGCTTAGCTGAAAAGAGTTTAATGAAGGGACAGCAGAATGGGTGACTTAAGGAATCAGCAAGGTTCAGAATCCATATTGGGCCCAGTTCACATGGCACCTCCTTTAAGCTGCTGGGTCTCTGCAGCCAGCATAACCATGCAGCACACAGTGCCAGCCTGGTGCATGCAGCCTTGACTGTGGCTCGACCTGTTCAGAGATCTGCAGTGCTCATTCAAGTGGTCTGTCAGAGAGACTAAGAAAATGGGAAGCGGTACACTAGACAGAAAGGAAAAGGCAAGGAAGAATTTAAAACCAGACCAAAAGTCCAATAAAATAAAGTTTTACAAAATGTACATAAATGTTAGTTTCATTTAAAAAATTATCCCATTGACTCTTGTTATAATTAATGTAACAAAACTTGCACAACTTAGCAAAAGTCCATGCATAAACTGAAACACCATGCACACAGGCTTCATGGTGCTCTGAGCCTCTCTCATAGATTCTACAGCCACCAGGTCTTAATTTATCTTTCTCTTGATAAGACCATATTCAAGTTACTCAGTATAAACCCTGAAGATTACTCTATATAGCCACCATCCAGCTTTTAAATGAGATATAGGATATAGGACATTGAATTTGTGGATTTGGGAAAATGCAAGGCAGGAATTTTCAATGTTAAAGAAAAAACTTTTTTAAGCCTTAAAAGTCTTTGTACGGTATTATTATTATTATTATCTGTTTATAATAATT